>VXAU01003845.1:203248-224811 GCA_013399695.1 Formicarius rufipectus
AAAAAAAAAAAAAACAAAAAAAAAAAACTTGGAACAGATGAATAAGACATTTGGTTCGTAGGAAAAGGAATCAGTATAGTTTTGACTAGAGGCTTGAAGCAACTTCTTATGTTAAAAATAACACCACTACAGTAACCTTCTTGTGGCTATCATTGTATCATTTTATAGACATTAAAATATGTTTTAGCAAATGTAAAGAGTTAAAAGTTGTTTCCTTGCCAAATAGCAGGACTAAATGTCATTTATTTTTCAGTTTTTATAAAAGATTACTTAGCACATCAGTAGCAGAATTATTACCTTTTAAAAATTTTCATTCTTCTAATATAAATGATTGGGAAAACAATAATGATGCATATTAATATGATACAGATATTTGACAGTGGTTTTTGGAAGACATCTTTAGGGCTTTCTGTGTTTATTTTAAAGTGTATACTTTAAAGAGGCTACCAAAGACTGAATTTACAGGCCGCACACAGATGTGCATAGGGAAGATTGAAAGAAGGTTCTTCTGTTCACCACCCACACCCCACACAGGAACTAAATGTAAGCAGTTCCCAGAGAGCTTATGAGAAGCAAAAGCAGTGCATATTACTAGGGAGTGGTGTGTGAAATGTAGACCCATTGCGTGCTGGGTCTGTAAAGGGAAGGAGAGATACTTTTGGCATAAATCAGTCAGCTGCGGTGCCTCGTAACTGGGGGAAAATTGCGTGAGGAATGTAGCTAAATAGTAAAAAGAAGGGGGAAAGTTCTATGCATAGTAACGTCTGTCTTGGCTGGCTCACAGACCTCAAGTACCTGATCTGACCTGTGGTTCTCAGTTTGTATTTAAATGAATGCTGCTGAAGTCACCGTGTACCCAAATCAACAAATAAAAATTTAGTAAGAATTTTAAAATTTGGCCTTAGAATAGGCAATTCTCTAAGGCTCCTTCTCATTTCCCTGAGTTTTATTCTCTGTTTGTACATATATGAATAGCCCACTCACCACTGGAACATCCACATTTTTACTTCCAGATGTTCTGCATGTCTTTGATCAAGCTCTTTTCTCGATAAATTTTATGCTACTTTTAACTCCTCAGTGACTTCTGTATCTCCAACCTCTTTATAGCCACTTTATTAACCTTCAATGCAGTTAACCCATTTCTATAATATGCCTTTAGTATAAGAAGGCTAAGGAACCACAGGGTTTTCAAAATATGTTTTCACAAGCTTCTTAGATAGTGCTAGGATATTTTCTCGGACTTAGGTTCAATCCCTCCAATACCTCCATTAATACATGCCTCAGTTTTGTTTACTTATCTTTTTTTTTCCTCTTTTTTTTNAGCACTAAGACAATCTACTTTTGAGTCCTATTCACCACCCCCTCCCTCCCACTTTCCCTACTCCCATTCTGAACTGCTGATTGTATGGTCATGGACAGACTGTGTTTCTTGCGTTCCACACAGTTCACACACTATTTTGTTCTTTTGACTGCAAACTTGCTGTGGTATGGATCAGATTATCACCAGAGCTGAGCGAACCAATTTGGATTAAATTAACAGAACCATTTCTTGCCTCACACAGATCTTTGTTTGAAGTTTGAAAATGTCAGCTTAATTTTTATTCACCTGCTGCTCACTTCCTGGTTTTGGTCCGTACTGGAATGCTACAATATTAGGAGAAATTATGCTCCTTTGATATTTTCAGATGAAATGGAAAGAGGAAATTGGAGATGAAGGATGGTCTTGTGGTTAAAGGAACTGAACAAGGGTTCTTGAGTTAAAGGTTTAATACTAGTTTGTGCCACAGGCTAACTTTATGATTCCAGTCAACTGTCAGAAACAGAGAAATTGCACCACTGGATCACATCAGTGATCCACCTAATCATTTATCACCTTTCTATATCTCCTTGTGTCAGCCTCATAGAAAGATGCAAAGTCTCTGAAAAATGCAGGTATAACAAGCGTACAAGAGAAGTTTGTCCCAACACCTCCTTCTCTGCAGTTTTCTACTCCCTTCTACAATTCTTAGCTGCTTCTAAAGCCCAGCATTTTGCTTATTTTCTTGGCTGCTGCTGAGCACTGTGCAGAGATCCTCATTGAGCTGTCAAGTCTTTTTTCTGAGTTGTTACAGCTGTTTTCTCTTGCTCTGCCCCTGTGATCAATGGGGGCTTTCTTGACACTGTCATCTTGTCTGGTCAATGCCCAGAACTGGAGGCCTTATAATTTCCCAGAACTCGGCAACTGCATGACTCAGAGCATGTGGTTATAATTGTGGCACCATCCTTTTTCTTTCTGTGCTAGTTACAGTGCTTGAGCACAAATGATGTGTTCAAATGCTGCCTGGGATTTGAAAGGAACACTCCAACACCATTCTTTTCTTCAAACAATAGGTGCTTCTGTGATCAAGGTATTGTTCCCCAGCCTTTTAGACCATGGCCACTATTATCAAGGTTGTTATAAATGAAAGGTTATTATTGCCCTCTAACAAGTCCTGGAAAAATGTCTGGCTGCTACAAAACATGGCTGCTAGGGTTCTCATACTCACATGAGAAGAGTTTTCTCATTCATCTTTTTCCTAAAACTTCTGTTGATAAACAAAGATCCCTAATGGGGAACAAGGAGCCCATACCTCATTGCTTGCAGGTTAAATATCACACATCAGAAAGATAAATCTCTGCTCATTTCACAATACTCTGAAGAGCTCTGTTCCACATGAGCTATGATTTGCTGCCCTGCAACAACCTGATCTGTGTTACAAGTGTAACTAAAATGATAAAACTCAGACTATTTGGACCACATTTTGGTGTTACTGCTCCTGCTGAAGTTACCTGTGAATACATTAGCAGTGTACCAAGGAATCAGATGCTACTCATTGTACCCCCTCCCCTCCCAAAAAAAAAAAAAACAAACAAAAAAANCCCTGTGTGTATATATATTTATATACCCTAATTTTACTTCTCTTTCATCACTGTTAACCTTTTTTTACACTGGAAATTATGCCTTGGGATCTCAGTCATGGTCTGTCATTGGTATTGACTTGATTCATAAAGATTGTAGGGAAAAAAGAAACATCTCTAGGAGCAGCTATTCTGTCCAAGTCTAAGGATAGCAAAAAGGCTTCATAGGAAGAACTGAGGCAGAGATATATTGTTTATATTAGGCTGTGTCTGCCACATATCTATTATCTTAGGCTGCATTTAAACTGCTCAAAGTATACTCATGTCTACTTTTGCATGACAAGACTCTATCCATGTAGTTTGTGAAGGGAGACTGGGCTTAAAACCAACATAAAGATGAAATTTGGTTGAAAAGTGCAAACAGATCAAGAAATTCAGTTTAGCTTTCAATTCTGTAACAGAATCCAAAGAGATCTTACAACAAGATGGAGAAGCCAAAATCTTGTTTTGCCTGCCTTGGGTGCCAATGGCACAATATCAGGGAGTCACAATTAGCCCCATCCTGGCCAGATATGGCTTGAAGGGAAAAACTGAAATGCTGTGTTATGCTCTTCTCTGGGCAGTACCCACAAGTTTCCCAGTTTCCCAGAACTCAGCAATTTTATGACTCACCACATACCATTGTAATTGTGGCTGTCAAGCTTCTCTGTCTTTTTCTATGTAGTCCTGGAGGCTAGCTTATCTGCCCCAATTAGTGTATGAAAGACACATGGGATGTTAAAAAGCACAGACACTTTATGTATTAGAAAAGCATTTGGGGCACAGACATAATCTAAGCAGAAATGGTTGCCATTAGTAATATTTTGATATCACAGCCATGTTGTGATCGGAAGGAAGCATGAAAATGAACATTGCTGTAGTTGTAGGTGCCATTTGGGGTCACATGGAAGAGCCCCAGCTGTCACAGAGCAAGTGATGAGTCTGGTATCCAGCACACACTGAATGACAATGAATGATTTTCAGTGCTGTCAAGGGTTTCTGTCAAGACTCCTAGCAAGCACTAAGGGTTAAAAGGCTTTAAGATCCAAATCCACTTTCTTCAGTGAATACAAAAATTAATTTTCTTTTATAGTCTAAAATTTAGAAACCTGATATGTTGAACTCATGCTGGATGTGGTCTCTGTCTTCCCCACCCATCAGATTTCCTGCTTGTTAATGATTTGTGCTGTTACAGCTTTATATCTGCACTTTTTCAGTTTCTAAGGATTTTTGTTTGAATCCATATCTCTGGAGCTGGTGCGGGACCTCCTTGTCTCTTTCTAGGGGCCTTTCATTCATCACATCTTCCAGGAAGGAGGAAAAAATGATCAGACTCTCCTTTCTTGCTCATGGAAGGGAATATAGAACTGTATCCTGAGATGTTGCGTTCATTTCATTCTCTTTCTGGCCTTCCCTGTTGCTTCCTTCTTTTGAGAATAATATCAGTTCCCTAAAAGAAAGCAGATGGGGGAAATCCTTCCAGTTTCTTTGAGCACTACCACTTGTAATTCTTTTCTGTTGGAGTAAGGAGAAGTGTATAAGGCTGATGGACAGACAAAAGCAGAATTTTTGAGGATGTAAGGGCTTTTTAATTCAACAGAATGAACAGCTCTCAACCAGGAAAAAGACAAGTGACTTACGAAGTAGGAGAAGGAGACTGATAACTTGGGAACAGTCCTAGAGCATAAAGAATGTATAATCTGAGAACAAACAAAGTCCCATGCACATTCTTTTTAAAAACCAAAAATAATACAGTGTGAAGACAGATAACTAATCAGTACCACTGCCCATCAAATATCTCCAAAACCAGTAAACACCAGCTGTAGCTCAGTTAAAACTGACAGCTCATGAAGGACAGACTTTAGCTCAGAGCTCTATTTCTAGTCAGGGTCCATTAAATTATTTTAAAATAATTTTAATTGCAGAAATCAAAATTATAAGTAACACAGAGAATAGTGGGAAAGAAATTAATATATTACAAGGAATAATCAAGTATTCTTTACTTTTGAACTCAATAGTTCAAAGACAGATAATCCTTTCACAGCTCCAAAAACAGTCTCTACGCATAAAGGATCTTTAAAAAGGAGTCCAGAGCAAAAATTTGGATGCCGTTTAAAGAATCCGTTAGACTAGGAAAACTCCCAGAAACCACAAAGACTTTTCCTTTTCTTGTACTGCCTTCTTGTATGAATAAATGAAAGAACGAACATTTCTTTTCATTCTTTTCTCTGCCACAGAAGCTCAGGTCTTATACCCTAACCGTTTCAACCATCACCTTGTATACTGTACAACTGCTCTCTTCTTATTCCTCTGAAACAAAAAAAGAGTAACCTTGTTTTCCTTGTGCCTCAGAATATGGCTTATGGTCATGTTGCGCTCTACCTACTCCTTTCCTTTCTCTCATATGGTTTGTATGACACTAAAAAACCCTTCTATCAAAAAGTCAACCAGATGGGTAGCTAACTATATGCTGGGGGAGAATGTGAAGGTTCTGAAATTTCATGTTGTAACAAGTTAAAAGAACTATCAGATCCTTCTGCCTTGTATCAGAATACAGAAGCAGATGCTGAAATGTTAGTAATTGAACAGCTTTTAAAAGACGGGAAAAAACAGTGGAATGAGTTAATTAGATAATGATGGGGATAGATTTGGTAATTAATTCAAGTTACATGAAGCATTTGAGAATACTATGCAGAAAACTCATCAAGAAAGGTCCATCAGGGGCTTAAATGTTATCCTCACCCTTCTCCTGATATTTTTGCCTCTTTAGTGTGAGATCATTTCTGAAAAATTTTTGATAGAACTCAATCTGTAGTCATCAGTGAGTATTGAATTTTTTCCTGCTTCTGAACAAATGTTTAAGCAATTTGATTTGGTAGGCAGGGTAAAAGATCTTATATTAGATATGTGCAGATTAAACTTCTTGATAAGAATACTGCTATGGAAATACACCTGGGGATCAATGTCAAGAAAAGAGGACATATTTGTGTTGCAGCTCAAAGGGGTGCAAAAATACTACACGCACACATGCTAGAAAAGAGAGGTTCTTGTTAAATCTCACATAACACTAATTATCTTTGGTTAAACTGTTGTCATATATATTCATTTTCTCTTTCATAGGATCACCTGAATTGTTAATAATCAAGGAGTCCCACATTTACTGATTAGAATAAGATCTGCAAGAAGATGGTGGAGTCTTAATAATTGTCAACCAATGTCATCATACAAGTAAACATAACAGAAATTGATACCACATGGTCTCTGAAGATACAGCTCACCTTAGCAAGTCCATAACTGCATATGACAGCTACTACTGTGTTTTTGAATTGTTATTGAATTGGAAAAAACCTCTAAGATCATTAAGTCCAACTGTTAACCCAACACTGCCAAGTCCACTACTAAACCATGTCTCCAAGTGCCACATCCACACGTTTCTTGAACACTTCCCAGGGATGGCATCTCAACCACTTCTCTTGACAGCCTGTTCCAATGCTTGACAACCCTTCTCATGAAGAAATTTTTCCCTAATATTCAATCTAAATCTCCTGTGGTACAACATGAGTCAATTTCCTCTCATCCTGCCACTTATCACTTGGGAGGAGAAACCAACACCCACATGTCAACAACCTCCTTTCAGGTAGTTGTAGAGAGCAATAAGGTCTCCTCCCATCCTCCTTTTCTCCAGAACAAACAACCCCAACTTCCTCGGCTGCTCCCTCTATGCCCCAGACTCTTCACCAGCTCCATTGCCCTTCTCTGGGCATGCTCCAGCACCTCAGTGTCTTTTGTGTAGTGAACGACCCAAAACTAAACACAGGATTTGAGGTGAGGCCTCACCAGTGCTGAGCAGAAAGGGACAGTCACTGTCCTCATCCTGCTGGCTACACTTTCTGGTACAAGACAGAATGTCTTTGGCCTTCTTGGCCACCTGGGCATACTGCCTGCTCATGTTCCTCTAGCTGTTGACCAGCACCTGCAAGTCCTTTTCTGCTGAGCAGCTTCCCATCCACTCTGCCCCCAGTCTGTAGCACTGCATGGGGTTGTTGTGACCCAGGTGCAGGACACAGCCCTTTGCCTTTCTGAACATCTTAACATAGGATTCATCTCATTGATCCAGCCTGTCCAGATCCCTCTGCAGACTTCCTGTTCTCCAGCAGATCAACACTCCTGCCCAGCTTGAGGTCCTCTGAAAATTCAGTGAGGGTGCACTTGATCCCCTCATCCAGATCATTGACAAAGATATCAAACAAGACCATTAGTGAGCCCTGGGGAACACCACTAGTGACTGGTCACCAGCTGGATGTAACTCCATCCAGCACCAGCCACCCAGACAGTTTTTTGCATAAGGAACAGTGCACCTGTCCAAGTCATGAGCAGCCAATTTCTTCAGCAGAACACTGTAGGAGATAGTGTAAAAGTTTTTCTGAACTCCACACCCTCCTCCACCCCTCCTCCTTTTTCTTTTCCAAGGAAAAACCCACAGCCTTTCTGTCATCCATTGAATGGGTCACCTTCTCATGGAAGCTAACCAGATTGATCAAGAAGGATCTGTGTTTCAAAAACACTCACTGACTGGGCCTGATTCCTCGGTTGTCCTCTAAGTTCCTTATCACAGCACTCAAAATTATGTTTCCTGGCACCAAGGTCAGACTGAGAGACTTCTAGCTCCCCACATCCTCCTGCCAACCCTTCTTGCAGAGAATCAAGTGAGACCTCTCTGTTTAGCCAGGATTACTTTTAAATGATGGAAAGTGTCTTGGGGAGCACCTGCACTAGCTCCCTCCAAACTCTTGGCTGCATCCCTCCCAGCCCACACATTTGTGCAAGTCTAAGTGGTGCAGCAAGTCATTGACAATTTCACCTGGGATTCTGGGGTTTTCGTTCCACTCTCTCTTCCAGCTCAGGCACCTGGGTACCTGAAGAGCAATAGGTTTTGCTATTAAAGGCATTGGGCCCTTCAACCTTTCCCTCATCCTTTCTCACTGTCTTCCTTCTTCCATACAGGAAGAGATGGAAATTCTCCTTAGCCTTCCTTTTGTTGACCATGTATTTAGAGAAACAGTCTTTGTTGTCTTTTACAGCAATAGTCAGATTGAATTCTAGTTGGGCTTTGGCCCTTCTCATTTTCCCTCTACATAACCTCACAACATCCTTGCAGTCCTCTTGAGTTTCCTGGCCCTTCTTCCAAAGGCCATACATTTTTGTCTTGTTTCCTGAGTTCAAATCAAAGTTCTCTGTTCGGTCAGGCTGGTCTGCCTCCCTGTTAGCTGTTTGGCACATGCAGCTGGCCTTCTCCTGCAGCATTAGAATTCTCTTCTTGAAGGATGTCCAAGCTCCCAGGACTGCCTGCCAAGGGATTCTCTCAACCAGTGTCCTAAAGTGGTCAAAGTCTGCCCCTCCGGGGCAGTGTGGCCAGTGTGGCAATTCTGCTGCTCCCCCTCCTTGCTTCTCCAAGAACTGAAAATTCTATCATTTTGTGATCTCTGTGCCCAAGAGAGCCTCTGACCATCACATTACCCACCAGTCCTTCTCTGTTTGCCACAGTAGTTCCAGTGTGGAGCCTTCCATTGTTGCCTGCCTCACCACCTATGTCAGGTAGTTCTCCTCCGCACACTCCAGGAACCTCCTGGGCTCTTTTGTCGCCACAGTGCTGTATTTTCAGCTCAGAGCCGGGAAGATGACTTTCACCATTAGAACAAGTGGTAGCAACTTGACACTCCTCTCACTTTCTATAAGAATATTTTTTCTATGTCTTTATCCTGGTCTTTTTGCTAGATGTTATAAAATTATGCTGCCTGGAGACATAAGGAGTTATTCTGACCATCTGGATCTGACAATGCTCTTAATATTTGCTTATCATAGCTCAGTAGCACAAGCTCCCACAGGTAGAAGTTTTTGTACCTCAGACCAGTGTGAGTTTTTGTACCTCAGAGCACCCGTGTGGCCTCTATCCTGTGTGCTAGTTCCCTTGGGAACTAGTCAATAAGCAGAGAACAATCTATGATAGGAAAGTTTCAGTCACACGCTGCCCTGGTCTCCTGTCCTCTTCTTTTTCTTTTCACCATGTAGACTGCCACTTTTATCTGGAGTGTTAGTGACAGTGGCATGAAAGTCCTCCAGACAGTCCCCCAGACTTATCTGGAGTCTTCAGTAGCCTAAGGAATCCTGAGATAAGAACCTGATAGTGTCTTTCGTAGATTTAAGAAGATGTGCAAATATTTTAATTCTGACCATAGAATAGCTTTTATCCCCACTTCCTTTTGTCCCTTTCTCCTTCCTTACCTCTTTCTCCTGCTTTCTGTCTCTCTCTTTTAAGATCTATTTAATTACGCATATAGAAAAGAAAATGCTGATATCAAAAGAGCAATTCCCTTTTTTGATTTCCAATTCATTTTCCCCTCTCATTCAAGAGAATAGAAATATACAAAGTAATTTGGTATATAAAATGATTCCCCATAATTTTAATCCTTTTAAAGTGCTTATGGAGATTATCATGGTTTGATTTATTTTGACAAGGGGTGGTAAAAATTGTAAGAACAATAGTCTACTAAAAATGCTTTAAGAGCCTGTTGCTGTGTTACGGGAATGAACATTTCAGGTGTTTCATGGGTTTTGGGGATGATTTCCTAATACAGCTAAGTGGATTAAAGTAACACAAGGACAAGCACTCACAATATCTAGAAATGGACACCATTTTGCTAATGCTTGAAGACTTTTTCCCAAGCAGTGAAGACATCACATTTTTCTTTTCTACGTCTTCATTATATTGTATCTTCTTTTGCTTTTCACAAATCAGTCATCTAGATTTTTGAGCTACAACAGATATCACAGAATTTCCTAAATTCCAGAGTCATAGGGTCTGCCCTAAGTCAGGTTTGAGTGGTTTGAGTCTGGCCATAGTATCTATCTAACAAGTAATCAACTTCCCAGACAAAATCAGAGAGTGAGAGGTAGAACATGGCCTCACGCTTTTATAGGTCCTCCCTTCTTCCTTTTATGCAAGATTCCTTTATTTTGCACGTTGAAATTGTGTCTGTACTCTGGTTTGGGCTGAGCCCAGTAGCTCAGCACCCAAAAGGATGAAAAGCAGTGACCATGATTGCAGTAACAGCAACAAAGAGAATTCTCTGAGTCAGTTTGCACTCAGCAGTTCAGTAATGTGGTCCCACAGATTGAGAAAGGTTCTCACTACAGGATGTGCCACAAGCCTTATTCATCCTTATGCAGCAAGGTCTATTCATCAGCATCTGGAACACATGATGCTCCATAACCCTACCATGAAGATGCAGGCATTTGGGCCGATCTGTTTGTGTCAGGATTAGGAGTACCACTATGAAAAAGACCACAATGGTAAGAGTGGATGTGTACAATCTTACAGTTGCCCACTTGAATTGGTCTCCACTACTAAGATACTTCGTGATCCTGATGTTTTACTCTGAAAGAGAAGAAAAAATAAAGAGAAAATATTATTTTTCCAAGACCAATAGTTCCATCACACATACCAAAGTCATCTTATCTAAGGTGTGAAATCTTCCCATTGTAAGAAAACATTAGAAAATATATGTGAAGTTTGCATGACATTCATGTCCCTTTCTTCTATGTTTATGTTTGTAATTTTTGACTAAAATTTTTTCACTGATGAAGCTTTTTATCTGTGGTGGATAATATACATTGTTCAGAACAAACCTGAGCTTTTAGAAAACAGAATTTCTGGGGAATTTCTTGAGAACTGAATCTCAAAAAAATAAAGCATAAAAAAGGTACCAATGGAAGAGCTTAACATTGTGAAGTGGGTAACAGAGAACAATCAGCTGCTGTCATAAGACCTTTTTAACTAATAAATCTAAATTTCAAACTATTTCAAAGAAATAGTGATCTTTACAAATATTAAAACAGTAGGAAAAAAAATGAAAAGAGGAAGAGGGTGAATAACAGGGCAGGCAAATGACTGATCTTTCTGTGTGGTTTTCACTCGAGCACAAGAAGAATGATTACATCCCTACAGCAGTCTTCAAAGTGTTGGAGTCAGAGAGTGGAATAGGAAATGAACTGCAGTTCAGTGACCCTCTGTGGCCTGAACAGTGGGAGCTGGTAAGCACAGCATTTCCACTTTATTCACTTCTCTTTTTTTCAGCCACTTTCAGTAGAAAGCCTTCCCCCACACACACTTTTGCATCATTATTGTAACCTGAAAAGAACTAAATGTAGTAGATCTATCTATGTATAGGCGGATATAATCTGCATGGGTAGATGTCTTGATGCTCTACATACACACAGGCTTATTGTACATGTGTATGATATAGCAATGAATAACTACTGTTTTGCTGAAGAGCCATGAAAATTTCTTAGTGTTTCATTAGGATGTAGCCACAAGTTGGTCATTTAAATCTGCTTGGATAATAAATGTAAAATACAGCTCTCAGCATGATCTGTAATTTTCTTTCTAATGGAGGTGCTTTCTGTGTCACAAAACATTGGCCAAATACCCTAGCCTTCAGGAAAGGAAAATACACTGTGTAAATATAGTCACTGTGTGATGTCACTTTAGGGATGCTTGATCTTGTCATCTTGATCTATTCTTGTGATATATGTAAGAAGGATAATCTAATGCTTACCAAAGCCTTAATGCACATCACATAGTTTTCCATAAAATTACACCTCTGCAATGCCATGATAAAGTTGCATGTAAACATACTCAGGAGGTGTGCCTGCAAGATGTTACAGTGACAGTATCCTTGTAGACAAGTAGAAAGATTACTGATGATCCAAGTGAGATTCTTTTATATTTGTTTGGTTTTATAACTGGAGATCCCATCATCTTTGAAAGGGAGTTCCAGATTTTCAATGTGTTTTTTAAAAAACAAACAAACAAGCAAACAAAAACCCAACCAACCAACCAACCAACAAAAAAAACCCAAAACAAACAAACAAAAACCAAAACAAACAACCAACAACAATACAAACAAAAACAAAAACAAAAACAAAAACAAACAAACAAACGTACTTAATTAAATCCAGATTTACCAAACATTTTACTGAGGTTCAGAAGTGCTCCGATAAAATTATCACTCAGATGCTTACAGAAATAAAGGATTGAGGGAACTACATTATTTTTACCAGTAGATGATGATGGCAATTCTTCCTTTCATTCAGAAAATACGACTGAGTGACAAACACTGTTTGTCAAGGGTAAAATTTGAAAGTCAAGCCTGTAGTCTGAACTTTGTCTTTCTGCTTTGAAGAAATCCCTGACCCTCCAATTTTCTTCAGAACTTCGTTTCACAGCAGCTTCAGTTCTTTGTGATGTCACTTGGACTCTTTGAGATGGAAAGATGGTGAACAATTGTTTTTCCTGTCATTACAGAATTATTAGAATCACAGAGTGATTTGATTTTGAGGGGACCTTAAAGATCATCTAGTTCCAATTCCAACAGCCATGGGCAGGGGCACCTTCGATTAAATCAAGTTGTTCAAAGCCCTGAACACTTCCAGGAATGGGGCATCCACAGCTTCTCTGGGGAACCTGTTCCAGTGCCTCAATGCCCTCACAGCAAAGAATTTCATCCTAATATCTGATCTGAAACTTCTCTCTTTCCGTTTAAAAATATCTCTCTTTATACCAGTGTAACCCCTGATAAAAAAAAAACCTCTCTCTATCCATCTTGGAAGACTCCTGTAATTTCCAGAAGGCCAAAATAACATCTTCCCAGAGCCTTCTCTTCAACAAACTGAACAACTCCACCTCTCTCAGCTAGTCTTCACAGGATACATGCTTCATGCCTCCAATCATTTTCATGGCCCTTCTCTGGATGAGTTTTAACAGGCCCACATATTTCTTGTACTGGGGACACCATTTAATATAATAAAACTGAAAATAGTGAGGGTGTCATTAAATAAAGAGCTCTAAAATATGCTTCCAGGCAAATCTAAACCGCCATTAACACTGTAGTATAAAATGGTGCACAGTTCTTAGTGCCTATTACACTGTTCTTAATGTAATTTTTGTTTATTGTGAGTAAGGACTACAAGGCAATAAGATCTATTTAGGCACTCTATAACAAAATTTATGCTCAAAAAACTTCACCAAGTCTCTTGATCATATTGTGAAATGTGAGGAAAAAAACCTCCAAAGCTAATAAATCTCTTTGTTTTTTACAAAATCTTTCTGATATGAAAAGAAAAATTATTGTTCTATATACCTAACAGAATTTGGTTAAGTCTTACATATTTTTACAATGTTCTGAAGTTACGCTTTTCTTTCTCCTATTACATTTTTATCTGAAAAGATTAGATACATATTTGAAAAGAGACATGCAGAGAACATGAGTTTAGCAGTCTGTGTTTTTGGAAACTCTTTTTTTTTTTAGTTGAAGGTTTGTCTATTTTCATATGGTTTTCACTAAAATTCTCTGTAGTTTTACAAAAGAGACTAAGTCTTCATTCCTCTTCTATTCCAAATCTGCATTTTACAAAAGAAATGCCTAATATAGTACTCTTGAGAGCCCAACAAAGAAACTCCTAAATGAATAATTAAGAGGTGAATTAATGTATTTATGATTCAAAATCTGGGAATATAAATGGAGGAATATTGCGTCATCATGTGGGCTGCAAACAGAATAAAGGGTTATATTAAACGAACACTGAAAATAGCAACTTTGTCTTTTCCTCTGCAGTTCCTTGTTGAAGCCAACCGCTTGATAATTACTCTTGACTATTTCCAAATCCCATCACGAGAACTGTCTTTTCCTCAGCCAAGGAATTCTAATTCACTTCTGCTCTAATTAAAAATCAGACCTTTCTCTCTGGACTCAGCCTCTCCCAGACTTCTTGTTTCTATCAAAACTTCGTACACTTGTCCACTTCATCCTCAATAACTGGGCTGTATGAAAATTCTTATGTCCTACACAGCTTACTTATATTTATATGTAAGAAGAGTAATTCAGTCCCTCCCTATGTGTTGTGATCAAGGCCCTAGATCATTCCTTGCACGACTCACGCTGAATCTGAAATGATCTTCAAGGACTCCTGCTGGCTTCAAAGAAACAGATTTTGTTTAGCATTTTAGCAGAGCAGCTTTACTAAAGAACAGCTCTGCAGCTTTGGAGCATGGTACTCCTTAAAATAAGTGAAAATGTAGAAACTGTGTCCTTCCTTCATAAGTTTCATTCTGTCTGAACTCCTGATGTGTGTTCACACCAGTGGGCTCTCTGTCGGTTGTTCTTGCATATCCAAAGGGTCCAGCTGAAAGGGTCTTTTTAGATGCAATTTCCCCAATTGACATACTACCCATTCAAAATACCATTTCAGTGTATCACCGAGCACACATTTTATGGAAAGGTTATAACCAAGTTTATTGCACCTAATGTTCATGACAAGAAATAAGCTTCCACATCTGTGATGTTGAAAGAGCTTCATCTGTTAAGCAAGGAGCATACCTTAACCTAAAGAGGATGAAAAATAACATTTTACACCCTTTGTGTTTCCCATAAATAATTCTAAACAAGTGATGCCAACTCGTAGTGATGGAGGGTGTTGTAGTCTGCCCTATAGGAGTTCTGTTCCAGCAGTCTTCTGAGTGCTTTGACGATAGGACCAAAGGCTATGAGACGTATTCTCTCTGCCTTATGTAGTGCAAAGTGTTGGTCCTCAGGACGCGTAGGGTGTCAAGTTTATGTGTGACATGATACAAGGAGATTAATTTACCAAATTCTCACCTGATCTCTTATAACACAGGAATAGCAGAGCTCTCTCAATGCAACATGAGTACCCAAATGTCTTTGCAACTAATAACTGCACTCATCCTCAGTATTTCCTTGGATAACCTGAATGCATTTTTTTGGAATCCCCCTCTTCTTTACAGTGTTGGAGGTGTCTTACCCTAATTTCACCACTCTTTATTGTAAGTTCTTTTCACTCTTTTTCCTGACTCTAGTGAAGGACTTTGGGTCGCTGCCTCTTCTGGCACATCTTTGTTGCTTCCCAACAGTGCAGAGGGCTACATCAAATACCTCTGCTTTTGGCTTACTGGTGTCTGAATTTGGACTACCATGGCCTTTACCAACATGTTTGACCTGCAATTCAACCTTCTCAACTTCAGGAGCATAGCATGAGGCCTTTACAGATTCCTCTGTTGAGCCTACCCTGTATGGATAAGCTGTCTCTGGACTAGGGCTGCACTAGGACTTTCTAATGGTTTCAGTTCCCTTGAATTGTATGGGAAAATGTTTTTCACAGGCAGGGACACACATAGGGGGATTAGGGCTTTGGTGGGTAAGTTATTCTGACCTGTCCTCAGTGGAGGAATTCCCACAAGTGAAGTGCATGATGTGTCATACGTGTACCATGTAAAACCAGCTGTGAAGCACTTTATGATACCTTCCTGAGAAAGGCTGCATTATGTGTAAAGCTGGCCATAAACAAATGACACCTGTAGTACTGCACAGGTCCCCAGGCCTCTGCACTGCCTTGTGACTGAGAGAATGCCACCCCTTGCACCAATATCATCATACCCAGGACCTTATTACAATGACCTGGTGGCTTTCAGAGGCTTTCTTCTAACCCCCAAGCCCTACTTGTTTGGGCATTTTTTTAATCTCCAGGGCAGGGCACACTCCGTATTCAAAGGCACTTCATTTGCCAGCCCTGCCTCTATCTTTGAAACAGTCTTAAAGTTTGTTTCTTTTCTCCTCACAGTCTCCTCTCCACCCTTAAATGATGCCTTACATCTGAAGCAAATGCTTTCAGGTGGAACTGCTGCTGTGGTTCCTGTAAGATCCTCACACTACAAGCTGGCAGTCAGCATCACTCTGCCATTTGAAGCCTTTCGGGTTATGGGTAAGCAGAGAAAGGACATGGAATCATGAAATGTTAAGAGCTGGAAAGGCCCTTAAAGGCCATCTAGTCCCAGCCCCCACTGCCATGGGCAGGGACACCTCTCACTGGATCATGTTTCTCAAGGCCTTATCCAACCTGGTGTTGAACACTGCTGGGGTTAGGGCATCCATAGCCTCCCTGGGCAACCTGTTCCAATTCTCACTACCCTTATAGTCAAGAATTTCTTCCTAAAAAAGCCCTTTCCTCCTGCTGATGGCTTCAAGGACCAAAATGAACTCAAAATGGAGCATTTCCCACTGTTCCTGCTGGAGTGACTCCATGGTATGCTGCATAGCAAGTCCTGCTAGCTGTCACAGGAGCAGCTGGAAAACCAAAGGGAAAGAAAGAAATTCTGAGTGGGTAAATGAGGAATTGGTGCTCAGGAGCACTGGGATGGTTTAATACCTGATTGTGGGTTTGGTGGTTGTTGGGAGGGGGGTTTGCATATTGGGGTTTTTTTTGTTTGGTTTGGTTTTGGTGTATTTTTGTTTGTTTGTTTGTTTTTATTTGCTAAATAACCTAATGATTTGCTTGTACTGACAAAGGTGTTGAAAATGTCTGTTAAATAGCTGCCACCCCCATATTTAAGAGATGGGAGTTCAGAACACATTAGCAGGCCCACATAAAAGCCAATTACAGAGGAGAATTTGTGGGTAGAAACGTGGCTACTAAGATAAAACCTTTAAAATATTCAAAGGCCATTTTTTTTTCTTTTTTCCCCCTAGTTGTGGAATTTGCACCTGTGTAAACACAATTTATTAACATATGTTGCTACTCAGTCTGAAATAACCTCCTCCAGTTCTGGCTGAAGAAAGGGGTTGTGCCTGACTGCTGTTGGGAGAAAATTAAGACAGGTTCTCAATCTAGTGCTCCCATTTTGCTCCTGAAGAAGCAATTTGAGTAAGCCTCTTTCCTAATGCATAGTGCCTCCCCTGTAAGACAATGCTAGTGGGTGGATCAGTGCCCTGAAAAATACTTTCTTTATAAAATTACTAAGAAGAGAAAGAAAAAATTATGTGAGCAACTGTTAAGCAGAGGACAAACTTGAAAGTGTATCTTGCCCCTTTTAAAGCATCAAAGATCATTAATCTTCTGAAGTATTTGGAGCATAAATGTCAGGAATCTAGAGAACTTTACCAAATACACTCTTCACATACTGTAAGGAAATGAATGTGCTATTAGAGTATTAATCTTGTAAGGAAATTGCCTGTTTGGGAAATGGCAATAACTTAGGATATATTGTACTTACTTTACAACAGTCCACTCACACCCTATTACAATACTGAGCATTTTTAAAGGTCCCCCCTGGGACAAAAAGAGGTTGCAGATCCAAAACTTTACAACAGCCTGTCTGTGCTTCATTTGTAGTTAGATCTTGTAGTTTCACCTTCTAGTTTTTCCCTTCTCTCTTTAGGGTTCCAATGGTGAGACTGTGCTGTGGAGGAGCAATGTGCTCTGTCTCAGTTCTGTAACTTATGGGGCATTTGTTGCTGAAAATACAATGCTTGTGCTCCAAACACATGAGGCTATACTCTCATGTTTGCTGTGGTAAACACTGAGGGTCTCAATCTTTCATATCTGGAATACAGAACCACTAATGTAGAGTGAGGAAAGTTGAATTTTGTCACCAAAATATGGAAAATTGGTTGCTAGTGACGGAAATTTAATGGCAAAGCAGGGCTGCCATCCTGGTTTATGTACTGTTATTATGGGATGCTGAACTGAAAATCATTGAATGGAAGTAAATCTCCTTCACTGACTTAAAACTGCTGAACTGTAGGAGATGAAGTGGGAAAAGTCGGTATTTTCTTTCTGATTTTCCTTTTTTTCCCCCATTTCATTGAATTTAGTGGCAAAATCTTCACTGAGGCATCTGATCCTTAGCTCCAATACTCCAATCCTCTGTCTGAACTGTGACTTTTCTTAGAGCAGAAGAGATTAGATTAGTCTGGAGTCTGCTCCAGAGACTGTGGCACAGCAACTTCTGCTTACTGGAACTTAAAGAAAACTGTCAAAAATGTAACCATGTTTGACCCTTTGAATAGATCAACTGGTAACAAAAGGGTCATGAAAGAATAGACCTGCCTTTTAAGCTCCTTTTGAACTAACATTCTTTATGAAAGTGTTATAATTACTCTGCAGTACTTTTTGTCCTTTCTAGTCAGTGCTGTAGAGTGCTGTAGATTACATGGCAGCAAGTGTTTGGATTGTGCAGGAGCTTTCCTTGTTTAGATGATTTTATCACATTCTGTAATAGCAGTTTGTACCAGGAATTCCTTTAGAAATTCTAGAAATTCTTTCTATTTTCTCCTGGTGTGGAATTTATGGTCTTGGAATGTAGCTGTTTCTATTTCATGTCCTTTCAAAAATTACCCACAAAAACGTTCTTCTTGCAAAATCAGTCAGACTTCTCAAAACTTCAAATGAATTCTGTTTATATATACTTGCCATCACAAGTATAGTGCAAGGAAAAGGTTAAATATCACACTTACCAGGACTTTGATAACATATGACAGTGTAAAATGTAGCAATGTACTTCTCTGGCTTATGAACATGAACTGCCTGGTGACAATTTTCAAATAGAAAGGTTAAAAATCTAATTGTCTTGTGTGCAATCTCCTCGAATATTCATTCCATACAAATGTAATCCTTGTGCACAGATTTTTTATCTCTTGAAAACTTGTCTTCCTCTTAGCAAGAAGGCAGGATGCTGTGTGGGTACCAGTTCAAGGAGATTACAGTTCTCTCTTCAGGCTGCACTCACCCTTTTTCTGTCTAAAACTTGTGGAGCAAGGAATTGCTGGTCGCATCCGCTACAGCACTGATAAAGGGATCATTAGCAAAATCCTTGGGTTTAGGCCAAGGCTTCCCCATTTCCCAAATACCATTGCCAATTCTCAGCATTTCTCATGAATTATCATGCCTCATGATGACCTGCTGCCCTTAGCACTGATTATGCAGCAGACTTCCTTACCATGACCTTACAGTTTTTTAAGCTATTTTCCTGTTTATTGCCACATCTTTTAAATATTTGCTTCTTTTCTTTAGAGATTTCAAAGCCTGGAGTGAGAGGTGGAACAGCTCAGTTTATCCCAAAAATCTGGTCATTTGCTGAGAAGTTTTGTAGATCATTTTTACAGTTATGAATAAGGAAAATAATGCTAATTCATGACTTCATGTATCACAAGATTTTATGCTGAAAGGGAAAGTGTTATGGTGTCATACAGGATGGAAGCATGTCCTCAAAATACATTTAGGCATTTTGGACAAAACCATTGAGGTACATTTTTCTTTTGTTTGTGGTTCCTCTGAGTGATATTGTCTCCTTTACTATGCCTGTTCCACTTGCACAATATCTCCCGATTCTCTCGAATGTGTGTGCAAATTTCCTGACATACACACCACCTTTACAACATAGAATCAGCTTGTTGCATGATAGCATCTGCTTTCAGTGTACTGTCTGTTTTATCTCTCCTTCAGTGCAAATGAGGTCTCCAAAGTTACTGTATGAGAGTTTTCTGTTGCACACTAATAAAATCCTACTTTTAGTTACACATTGGAGGTGACATTTTAGAAATGGCTTAACTCTTCTTGAATACAAGAAAGACTCTTCAACTATGAAAACAGAGACTAGCTCTTTGATAACATTGAAAATGGAAAACATCATTAGTTTCAAAATAATAAATTGTATTGTGTCTGCAAACATTGATTTACAAGCAACTAACCACTGGTGAGTAAATGATGAGTCCGATTAAGATTTTGTTTGTTCCTTTTAATTACTGCCCTTTAAGTTTCTGTTACATAATCACTGTTACTATGTGGTTTATACTACTGCATGGGATTAATTCATTGATATTTTAATGATAGCACATTTTATTTTTACCATGTGAGAATTAAACCAGTGTTCAATTGCTGAACTCACTAGTGTAGTTTTGCATTAATGTTAAGTACTTAGTTAAAAATATTGGAAGGTAATTATATTTAAAGTTAATCCATATAAGGAAGTGAAATCTAGTGATTTAGTATTCTTTGAAACACTTATAAAATATATTGAAAGTTTTGCATTCAAAGATTCATGGTTTACATATTTTACAGGATTAACTCTCTATGTTAAGAAAAAAGGGAGAAGAAATGGTGTTGATGGATGTATATAATTTCATGCTATTCCCTCAATATTTTCAATAAGTAAAGCATTTTCAAAATAGGACCAGGGACACAATATCTAAGAAAACAGGTTTTTTTTCATACTGCCAGAATATTATCCAGAATTTGGAAGATAAAAATAGCCAAATAAAATTAATCATTGATATGTTTGACATTAGAAAGGATATGGGGGAGGAGGGGGTGTTGCTCTTTTCCAGTTGTCAAAGCATGTAAAAGTAAGATTAAAAATAGTGAGCTATATAATCAAGCTCCAAATAGAGATTTCATCCCTAAAATAGCCCCCTCTCAAAATGCAGTTACATAGTAAACCCATGCTTAATGAAACATTAGTGGAGTTGTTTTTTTTTTTAATGTCATTATTAAATTATCTTTCTAGGCTTTTTAGAATGGCAATGATGTATTTTTATAGGATTGTTCTTGTAGTATAAGGAAGAAGCACTTATCACATCTATTACGATGAAATCCAGTACTCACATTGAGAACACAAGCACAGTAATATTAGCCAGTAAGGAAATTATAATGAAGGTCTTGCCCCAGGAAGTGTTCTGTCTGTAAAGTCACCACTAAGCATATGTAGTACTGAAAAGCAAAGCCTCTGTTCCGTTGCAATATTCCAACACTACTTCAATTTATTGAAATATGCATATTTATTTAATTGGGCTTTCACACAGACAGCTTTATACAGGCAAATCCTGGTGCACCCAGGGATTTGCAGTCAAACTCTAGATAGGCAAGCACCCAGATGAAGCACTGCTGAAGTGAGGAAGGTTATCTCTAATATAAATAATATTGTACAAAAAAAAAAAGAAAAAAGCAAAAATATTGTATATATAACACAAAAGCAAGATTCTACTCCACAGACACCCCCTTGTCATGAGGGAGAAACTTGTGTGCCCTTATGAGGTTGTGAGCTATGCTGGCAGTGGTTTATGCCTCCGGTAGGGTCTCCCATGCTAGTAAGGTCTCAGCTGAAGGGTCAGACAAAGAGTGTCCTCAGGCAGGATGGGCTCATGAGCTGCCTGGCAGCCATCCTAGGAGAAGGACAACTCTAACTCCAAACCCGGGCAGATGAAGCTCACTTAGCATTGTCAGGCCATCCATCTAAGACAAGGATACTCTAACCAAACCTACATCCTGAGGACCTCACTGTCACCGTCCAAGCTTGCTAGGCCCTGGCAGATGAACCTCAGGAGTAAAGGGTGGGGCCAGTTCCGCGCACGCTGTACCTCACCCGAAAAATTCACTGCACAGGCTTGAGGGATTCACTCACATTTGCAAAACCCTGCAGTGACAGGCAATGGGAAAAACAGCAGATGTTATGGAGCACTGGAAGCTGCAGACCCAACCCTGCATGCAGGTGGTTCAGGACATTGGTCACTCAGGACTGACCCTGGAGATGACAGTCTTGTTCAGCAGCATCTTGAATGACCAAGCAGCCTTTTTCAAGGAGAGCACTGCTTGCTCCACATGGAGAGGGGGCCTAGAAAAGGTGACCTAACCAAAGCTCATCTCCACCCTCCACCCGGTTGGTGAACCGCAGCCAACGGGCATCTTCCGATGCTGTCAAACCACAACAAAAAGATAAATGCAAACATCTGCCTCCAAAGGTG
>VXAU01003846.1:6920-18371 GCA_013399695.1 Formicarius rufipectus
CCCTTTCCCTTCCCCTTTCCCTTCCCCTTTCCCTTTCCCTTTCCCTTTCCCTTCTTCTTCCCCCACTTTGCCCAGCGGTGTGTGGGTCCTGGCAGTGTGGCACTGGGGATTTTTGGCATTGAAACCAGGAGCTGTGTTCCTGCCTGCACTGCTCTGACCTGGGCAACTTTCTCTGCCCTCATTTAGTGTGTCCATCATGCAGTGGCTGCGTCCCAACCACGCTTTGTTGTCCCTCTGCTGCCTCAGGGCTGACCATGTTTGGGAGCCACTGGAGTGTCCCTGGGGGCTGCATCCTGCTCGGGAGCTGACTTTGAGCGTGCCAGACCTTTATCTTGTGAGCTTCTTTATGCATCTCAAACACCCTTCTAACTAAGGTGGGCAGCGCAGCCTCAGCCCTCTTCCTCCCGGAGAGTGTTTTGTGTTCCATGCAGAGCACCCTGGATGCCTTTGGCCATCCTGTCGGTGTGATCTGGCTGGCAGAGCCTGGCTCACCAGCAGAGGGACCCTGGGACATTCACCACGCCGGTCCCTGAGGATGCAGGTCACGCTCTGCAGCTGCTGGGAGGGAGGATGCTCGTCTGCTCTGCTGTCGCGCTGGGATTTGTGTGTTCATCTGCCCTCTTTTCCCATTTATCCGAGGGAACTCTGTGAGCAGGATAAATGTTCACACTCCATAAATGTTCCTTGCTTCTGTCCTTTGGGGACTTTTCTGCCTTTGGACCTTGTGTTGTGGAGGTGCAGCTCCAGCTGGGCTGGGCTGGGCTCTGCCGGAGCCCTCCCGAGAGCCTGGTGCCTGTTCACCCCTGTTGATGGTGTGTGGTCAGTGCAGCAGGTGGGCAGGAGGGTGCACAGGGCTCCTCTCAGCTGTGCCATGTGGAGGGGATGGTCTGGTGGCACCAAGGGATAGGGCATGATAGAGAGGGCAGGGTGACTGCTGGTGAGGGTGCTGCTGGGCAGAGTGGGGTTGGTGGGGAGGTGTTTCATTGCCTGAAACAGAGCTGGAAATCTTATGACAAAGAAACAACATCCTTTGAATGAATGAGTGGCAGTGTGGCCCCAGTGTGTTTCCTTATCCCTCTGTAAGAGCTGGATCTCAGTGAGTGGGGAAATGGAGGCGTCGCTGTAAAACGCAGCCACGGGGTCTGGGCTGGGACTGCTGGTGGGCAGGGCTGTGGTTTTCATCCCTGGCCATGGCTTTGCCTTGCCCAGCTTGGACTGCCAGGATGGTGTCAGTGCTGCTGGAGCTGAGGAGCAGGAGAAGGTTTTTCTTCAGCTGGTGGCGAGAGGCTGTGGCCCGCCCGAGTGCTTGGTGCTCTTCAGGGCAGCCTCTGCCCCTGAAAGGACTCTTGACCCTTTCCTGGGAAATCCGGTGCTTGGTCCCAGCTCAGCAGGGTGGTGCTGGGGGCAGGGCTGGGCCTCGGGGCACCGCAGCTCCTGAGGATCAATGGTGCTGAATCCTTCTCCTCCAAGTAGCTCTGCAGCATTTTGCTGGGGCTGCCCTCGGTACAGGGGGTGTGTGAGCTCCTCTCTTGCACCTCTCACAGCCCCTGAAGCCTGGCTCGTCCCTCGGGGTCGAAATGCGTTTGCAGGGACAGGAGCAATTATTCCCTGGATACCAGCAGTGTTTTGTTCAGTGCCCCGGCTGGGGAGATGCTCTGCAAGCCAGAGAGGTGGCAGGGGGAGAAGCTTTTGCAAACCAGCTGGTGGAAATCATGATATTTACCAGCTCACAGCTGAGCCTCGGAAGGTATTTTTATAACTTCACATGGCTGGTTTTTTTCTTTTCGGAGCTTGAATGCTGAATGCTGTTTTGGGTTTTGTGTTGCTTTGAAACTGTCTCACAGCCAGATGAAAGATGCTCTGTTTCAGCTCTCATCCTCCGCTCCTCACACACACACACCGGGCAGCCAGAAAGGAAGGTTTTCTGTTTGGGTGTCTTTTGAATGCAAAGGGAAGATGTCTCAGTGATTTTCTCTGGCTTTGCAATCCATGGGGTCAATCCACTGGAAGCAGTGCCAGTGACTCACGGGTTTGCTCACAGCTGATAAGGTTTCCAGAGCAAACTGGTGATTCAAACAGGTGAGGATGCCTTGTGAAACCTCTGCTCTTGCTCTGAAATCCTTGGACTTTGGTTTCCAAGGCTACTCCATGTGTTACCCAGTTGTTCTCTTCCTCTCAGACTCCATCTCTAGGCGTCCCCACTGCTGTGTGATCCTTTTAAACTTCATTCCCAGCCCTCCCTGCAGTCCTGCCACTGCTTTGGGTGCTGGACCACGCTGAACCACATCCCAGAGGCACTGCCACTGCTGCCCTGTGCTTCTGTCCAGAAACAGCTTCTGAGGCACCTTCAGCTTCCTCTGCTTCCCTCCTCTTCCCGCTGCTGCCTTTTCCTGCAGAGCCCCTCTGCAGAAACCAGCTGCAGGCAGATGTTGGCTTGTCTCCTGCTGTGGTCTGGATGGGGCTGGAGAAGCTGCTCACCCCCCTGGCTCACAGCCTGCCTGGGGCAGAGCCTGCACAGTGAGCACCGTGCCCTGCTGGGGTACCAGAGGCTCAGCTGTGCCCTGCTTTGGGCTCTGGGAGCTGGGCAGGGCTGGCCCCAGCCCGGCTGGTGCTCCCACAGGAGCAGGTTCTGTGTCTCCCCTGGACATGGACAGTGGGAGGAGGTACCCTGGGGATGCACTACAAGATGAACCCTGTGCTGTGGAGCTGAGTGCAGTGAGGAAACCTCAGAGAGAGAATCGCAGAATGGTTTGAGTGGGAAGGTGTGACAACCCACCCTGAGGGGGGTCCTTTCCCCAGAGGGTGAGTTGTCAAAAGAGGGGCCTTAAAATCCATCTCGTTCCAAGCTCCTGCCGTGAGCAGGGACACCTTCCACCAGCCCAGGGTGCTCCAAGCCCCATCCAACCTGGCCTTGGACACTCCCAGGGATGGGGCAGCCACAGCTTCTCTGGGCAGCCTGTGCCAGGGCCTCATGACCCTCACAGCCAAGAATTTATTCTTAGTATCCTACCTAACTCTGCCCTCTGGCAGTGGGAAGCCATCCCCTCCTTGTCCTGCCCCTCCATCCCTTCTCCCAAGACCCTTTGAAGGGGCTCTCAGGTCTCCCTGGAGCCTTCTCCTCTCCAGGTGAACACCCCCATCTCTCCCAGCCTGTCCCCAGAGCAGAGGGGCTGCAGTCCTTGGAGCATCTCCATGACCTCCTCTGGACTTGCTCCTGCAGCTCCACATTTGTCTTGTGCTGAGGACCCCACAGCTCGATGTAGTTCTGCTCCAGCCCAGGCTCTTTAGCATCCTTGTTTGCCTTTTAGGACTGTGAGCACTTTGGTACCTGTGTTCTCTGCCTGTGCCTGTCACCTTTTGCCCGTCAGGGTCTCCACAAGCTGTTTCAGGGAGTGGATGGGGGTGTTTTGTTCCCTTTTTCCCATTTTGCAGCCGTTGTTTCCAGGAAGAGGCCACGGGCTCAGCAGGAGATGCTCCCCTTCTTCCCACGCCGAGCCGTGGCCGCTCTTGCCCCACTTCCAGAGGGAGCCGTGGTGGATACCCAGTGGTGGGTATCAGCTCTCTCTGGCTTGTGGCATTTCCCATTTCCCCGCATCCAGCTGGAACCCTTGCCGAGTTTTTAAGGTCAGGTTGCTAAGTTACACTTCCGAGGAGGAGCGGGCTGAGAGGCGTTCCAGGCAGGAGAAGACCTGGGAGCAGTGTCCCCTTGCAGTGCTCCCTCCTGCCACCCTCCCTCAGCCCCGGGCTCCTGTCCATACCACACTCAGCTGTTGTTCCCCAAACCTCCAGCCTTGTCATCTTCCTTCACTCAGCAGATTTAGTGCACTGAGGGTGCAGAGGAACCCTCCCCTCCCCGATTACCTGTGGGATACCGTGTGGTGCTGCAGGAGGAGCTTTGGCTTCTCAGTTTATTTATTTATTTTAAAATTCTTATATGCCTCTTGGGGCTATGAACTCTTTGGGACATGTGTTGTCCCTCTCTGAGCCTGGAAGTGGCCTCACATGCTCCTCACATGCCAGGGCTGCCACCAAGCCACAGTTCTGGGGAAGGCAGGCCAGGTCTGGGGTAGCTGCTGCCTCACTTCTCTGCCCCTCTCCCTCTTTAGTCTTCCTTCCCAGATTACCTTCCCCTTTTCCTTCCCATTTTCCATGAGCAGCCTGTCTCTGAAAAGACTGGATTTGCACAGTGGGTGCTCGGGTTTGTCTGAGAGCTGCTGGGAGTGGGTGCTGTGGCAGAGTGAAGGTTTCCCTCCTCCCAGGAATGGGATGTGTCTGAAGTGTCACCATCCTTGGGCATTTCCAGGAGATGCGCACGAGGTTTTCTTGCTCAGTTCCCATGGAAATCAGGGAGGCTTCTTGGGGTCCTTTTTGGATTGTGATAGTGGTGGGTTTAGGGTTATTTTTCCATCATGCTGCTCTCTCTGGTGCATCTGAGTTTCTGCTGGGGCTGAGGTGGTGACTCCTCCATCCTTCCCTGGGCGAGCTGCAGACTGTGGGTTGGGCTGGGAAGTGGCCTCCAGAGAGCAGCTTCTCCCACACAGAAACAAGCTCGGAGTGTGTGCAGTTTGGTCCCAGCTTGCAGGAGAGCTGCAGGGTCTGGATTTCCCTGCTTTAACTTGCATTAACCTTCTCTTTGTCCTTCCCTTCCCCTCTTTTCCCTGGGGATGGAGAAGCCATCCAGCAGGATATCTCCACAGGGAAGGCACTGGACACAGCGCAGCTTTGCAGTTGTGTTCTGCCTATTTCCTTTTCACCTTTTTTTATCCCAGTGGAAATTTGTGTCAGCTTGTGTGCTTTCAACAGAACCTGGGGAAGCAGTGCCTGCTGCCTGGGTAGGGAAAAGGAGATGTTCAGGACTGGGGAAGAAGAAGGAGAGATTTGTACCTGAGTTTGGATCCTGCATCCTTCTCCTGGGGAGACCTTCAGCCTTGGAGGCAGCAGAGCTGATGAGCCCTGAAAACTTGGGGGGTGAAAATTCTACATCCTCAGTTGGGCTCCAAGGAGAGGAGCTTTTCCCTGGCTTGGGGTGACATGTGGCTGTCCCCAGGGCTGGTGGCAGGGACCTAGCCCTGGTAGTGGTCCCACATTTCCCCATCTGGCTGTGGACTGGGAAGTGATGGAACTGTCACTGGGCTCCTGCCTGAGCTCTTGCAGCCAGCCAGAAGGATTTTTCCACCCTTGTCATGACTTGATTATGTGCTCTCCTTCCTACCCAAGTGCTGAACAGCAGCTAAATATAGGCTGTAGCAGTGTTGATTATAGCTTTTCTAATTGAACTTTACACTCCAACAGGGATCTCTACTAATGGGATGTGGCATCCTTGAGAGCACCCAGCTGGGGAGCCTGCTTGGGAAGCAGATGTACACACAATGTGACTTCATAGTGGGATCAGGTCCTGGCTGACAGTTGCTGCGGGATCTGTGCACAGAGTCCTGGTTTTGGCTGGGATAGAGTTAATTTTCCTCTCAGAAGCTGGTCCAGGGCTGTGGTCTGGATTTAGGATGAGAACACTGTTAGTAACACACTGATGGTTTGGTGGTCAATGAGCAGTGCTCCCCCTGAACCAAGGACTTTTCCATTTCCTGGCTCTGCCAATGAGGAGGTGACAAGAACTGAGAGGGATCATGGTCAGAGGGGTATTCCAGATCATGGAACATCATGCCCCATGTAGAAAATTGAGAGGTTGGCTGGGAGGGGCTGATTGCTTCTGGAGGACAGGCTGGACTTTTTGGGCAGTGAGGGACTGTGTTGGGCACCACTTGTCTGTTGAGGATTTTAATCCTCTCTTTTCTTATCTCTATTTTCATCACAGTTATTATTATTACATTTAAATTTTACTGCATTTCAGTTATTAAACTGTTCTTATCTCAAGCCATGAGTTTTACCTCTTTTTGATTCTCTCCCTCATCCCAGTGGGGAGGTTGGGATGGATGAGGGGCTGGTGGTACAGTGGGGTTCAGTCACAGCATGCAGAATGCCACGGAGCCAGAGTCTACTTGGGAATTTGAGTTCAAATTTCAGATCTAAGCAGGTTTCTCATTGTTTTGCTTTTTCTGATAAAATAAATCACTGCCTGCAGACATACAACTTAAAAATCGTTCTTCTAACAGAGTGAATTCTTCTGTTTCCCCCCCAGTGTGATTCATGTGAGTGGCCCTGTGGGCACAAAGGGATGGAGCACTAAAATGTTCATGAGGTTCTGCAGGTGATGGAGCTGTACACTGGTGCCCTGGGATTTACATCAAGGAAAAAAGGAAAGTTTTGAGCTCATTTATGCAGCACAGTGATGTGTTAAGCTCAATCCCTGTTGCCTTGTGCCAGCAAAATGTGTTACAATGCGAGGTACAAATGTTCTGCTGGAATAGAAACGGCTCAGGATGCTAATTCTGGCTTTGTATCTCCTGGTGCAGCTTGATTCCATGCTGATGCCACTGAAGTGTAGGTCTGGGGGCAGGCAGGATGGTGCTGAGCACCTGGCACAGCTGTGGCAGTGCCTCTGCAGGGCTGGGGCAGTGCTGCCCGTGCCCCGTTCCCGGAGCACTCTGTGCAGCACAGCAGCCTCACTATGGCCATTCACCCCTGGCCCAAGGCAAATATCCAGAGGCCCCAAAACAAAAGCTTCCCCCTCCCTCCCAACTGCAGGGAGAAAAAATGGGGGAAAAAACCATGCTGGATGAAAAGTGAGTTCTAATAGTACTGAAACAGTATCAATTTATACAAATATATATATACAGGGAAGAAAAGGAAACTCAATATTACTATATTCACACAGCCTCCCACAATAAACAACAAATAAACAAGGTCCATTTCCCAGAAGGAGACATGCAGCTCTCCCCAAAGAGACACCAGGTCCACGACTGATGCCCTTCACTGCCAGAAAAGGATTGACTAAAACTTCTGTCTATCCCTTCTTCTATCTAAGCTGATGTAAAATAGGAAGGAATGTTTCACTTGGATACAGCAAACCGTGTGATCTGTCTCCCAGGAAGGCCCAAAGTCAAACCACCACACTCATCGGGGAGTTAAGAGTGAATGTGATTAAGTTACACTAATAAAATTCTGATCCTTAGGCTGAAATGTGTTCCCCACCCCTGTTTGGGGGCACACATTTGGGGCTGGCAGTGGGTGATGGGCTGCCCAGTGGCTGTGGCTGTTGCTCTCTGCCCCAGCCATGCAGCCAGCCCCAAAAGGGGCTCCAGGAGAGCTGGAGAGGGACTTGGGAGAAGGGATGGAGGGACAGGACAAGGGGGGAATGGTTTGCCACTGCCAGAGGGCAGGGTGAGATGGGATATTGGGATGGAATTCTTGGATGTGATGGTGGTGAGGCCCTGGCACAGGTTGCCTAGAGAAGCTGTGGCTGCCCCATCCCTGGAAGTGTCCAAGGCCAGGTTGGATGGGGCTTGGAGCGACCTGGGCTGGTGGAAGGTGTCCCTGCCCATGACAGGGGGTGGAACCAGGTGAATTTTAAGTTCTCTTCCAACCCCAACCATGCTGGGATTCTGTGATGCTCTGGGACAGGTGGAGGATGCTGAGTCCAAGACGGAGGGAGAGCAGTGAGAGATGCGGAATATCCATGGGGAATGAAAGCTCATTGTGTGAGAGGAGACTGAAAGAACTTGCCTTAATCAGCCTTGAAAAATGTAGACAGAAAGGGGCTGGGACTGCATTATAATGGAAATTAATCATGGAAGGAAACACCAGAGAAGGGGGATAATTATTTAAGCTAAAGGTTAATATCGGCACAAGAACAAACGAGCAGGAAGCAGTGAAAAATTGAATTTTGAATAGAAATTTGAAGGATATGGACTGTTCATTATGAGGTTTGCCCATCACAGGGGGTGGAAATGAGGTGATGTCTGTGGTCCCTTCCAACCCAAACCATTCCATGGTTCTATGATTTGGGAACGGCCCCACTGGGATTTGCCAGGGAGCTCATTTGTGCGTTCTGTGATATCAGGGGACAGGGGACAACCTTGGGGTGCCCCCAGCCTGTCCCCTGAGCACAGGGTGATCCCCGCACACCTCCTCAGCCCACAGCACTGCTGGGCTCTGTTGGTTTTTATCCCTTACCTTTCAATGACATTCCAGCATGGCCTGGGCCAGTGTCATCCCTGAGGACCATCCCCTGGGGGAGGCTCTGGGGTGAAGCAGGAGAAGGAGAACCTGTTCCCACTGCAGGGCTGGGCTCACTCGGGGGTTTTGAAGGAGGTGGTTCTGTGTGATCACACTGCCAGCACATGGATGTGTGTCCTGGTCATCCCTGCAGAGCTGGAGCCCCATCATCAAACTCAGTTGAGTTTTGACCCCACAGAGAGCTTGAATTTGTGTTTCTGGGCACATCATGATAGGAGAGACATTGAGGGGCTGGAGTGAGTCCAGGGAAGGGAACGGGGCTGGGGAAGGGGCTGGAGCAGCAGGAGGGGCTGGGGGAGCTGGTGGGGCTCAGCCTGGAGAAAAGGAGGCTCAGGGGGGACCTTCTCACTCTCTGCAACCCCCTGACAGGATGGGGGAGCCAGGTGGGTGGTTGGGCTCTGCTCCAGGGAACAGGGACAGGAGGAGGGGAAATGACCTCAAGTTACACCAGCGAGGTTTAGACTGGATATTGGGAAAACTTCTCCATGGAAAAGGTGGTCAGGTATTGGCACAGTTGCCCAGGGCAGTGGTGGAGTCCCCACCCCTTGAAGTGTTTGGAAAAGCTTGTAGATGTGACACTTGGTGACATGGTTTAGTGGTGGCCGTGCCGGGTTAATGTTTGGACTTGATGATCTTAAAGGGCCTTTGCAGCCTAAACAGTTCCATGATTTCATGAAGGGCCACGTGCTCAGTTGGCAGCATGTCCTGGCCATAAGACCCCTTCCCACCTGCTGAAGGGGCTGTGCCCTGTGTTGTGTCCCCACAGGTCTCTGGACAGAAAGCTACAGCGGCCACTCCTGGGCAAGTCCCGGACGCTGCCCAGCATCCCCCAGTCCCCGGTGCTGAGCAGGCTGCCCCTCCTGGACTCCACAGCCTACAGGGAGGAGATGCCGGAGCAGAAGCCCTACCAGAAGCACTCGGGCTCTGAGCAGCAGAGGGGCTGCACAGTCCCTTCAGCCGGTGAGTTCTGCGGCACCAGGATCAGCATCCACCCCTTCCCGTCTGTGGAATCTCAGCAAACCTTCCCTGCTTCTGCAGGGGCACAAGTAACAAATCCAACTCCAGCCTAAGTGGTGTTTATCCTTCTCCAAAACCAGACCTCCTGGATGAATTTTTTTGTTTGGTTGGTTGGGTTTTTTGTGTGTGTTTTTGTTTGTTTTTGTTTGTTTGTTTGTTTTTTTCCCTGAGTTGAGCCTTTCTTTGAGCTTGTTACTCAAATCTCCCTTTCCTTCATCTTATGCTGATGAAACAGAAGAGTTGGTTGTTGAAAGCCACCCAAGGTACTCACATTCTTCTGCCTGTGGGTGATGAGTGGATCTTTCAGCCTCTGGGTGAGCTGCCTGTCCTGGCCACGTGTGCCTGGGTGAGCTGCTCTTTCAGGGGCTCCTTGGCCTCTGCAACAGGCCCAGGTGCCTCTGTTCTGTGTCATGAAGTGGCTTCAGGGCACTCGTAGCTGGTCTCCATCGGCAGCAGCAGCAGGAACATCTCACTGTGCTCTTCCCACAGTCCTGGCCTTGGAGACCTGCAACTGCTCCCCAGCCTATCAGTGTGAGTTGGCCCTCAGGTCAGCTCTGAGGATTTTTATCATGTTATTCTACTGTCATGCTGATCCTGATGAAATACTAATATGGCTGGGCCACCTGCTCTGAGCGAGTTTATTGGCAAAACCACTGGTGGCCAAAGCGTTTCAGTGCTTTTGGTGCCAGCACAATCATGCTGGGACTATAAAAATGATGGGAAAGGGGATTATTAGCACTGAAACAAAGATAAGGCCTGCAAGCCAGAGCTGACAACTCAGTGCTAAATAAAATCCTTATAAAACAGCTTCTTCAAACAGCACCCTTGGCTTTTTTTTATTTTTATGGTTTTTAAGTCTAACCCGCTCACAGTCAGATCCCTGTTACCCAGCAGAGCAGCTGTCCAAAGCCTGGATTAATTTTAATGCTTTGAAGGTTGCATTTCATTTCCTGGTGCTACTAATTCTCTCAAAAGTCATGCACAGAGCAGATCTGGGACGTCGCTGAGCCCATCCTGCTGTGCTTGTTCTGCTGGAGCCCCCGGGTGTCCTGAAACACCTGAGCATCTGCTCTGCTGTGTGTGGGAACCACAGTTTTTCTTTCAGCCCATCAAATTGCTGGAGTGGGTCTTGGAATGGGAGGAATACCTGTAGGAAGGTGTGCTGGTTTAGAATTAAACCAGTAGGAGAAATGAATCCAACTCAGAATGGGATTGCAAGTCAGAATAACAATTTATTAAAAGATCACAAAAATACACTGAAACAGAAAGGAAATTTGTTTGTGCCACGAAAACCACCAGATGTACAGCCCGACACAGTGGGGCACGAGCAGAGTGGAGCTCACCAACTCTGTGCTGAGCACCACGTGGCCCCCCCTTGAGTTCAAAGTAAAAAGAAAACAAAGTACCTGCTGGTGAAAGTGATGGTTGCAATCTGGTGACAGTCTCGGTCTGATCGAGGCTCTGGTCCTCCTCTAGATCTGAAGAGAGCTCCCAGGCCCAGATCCTCTGCTTATATCCACTTAGGCTCCACTCAGTCCCTTCCCCAGGGCAGAGACTTTCACAATGGGTGATTTACTCTGTGAGGTGAACAATGGCATATTTTTTGGCATCCCTGATGACCCATTAGCAGACATGACCCCTCAGGTGGGTGTGGAGGCAGGAAAATTTCCTTATCTCCCAGAAGTTCCTAAACACCCAGTTTGTAGCCTGAGGGGTGGGGTGTGCCTTAGACAATAGCTGCTAATGTGCCATTGTGAGCAGTTCATGGGAAAAAAATGGCATAGAGGCTTTAGAATCCACACCCACACAGTGACAAACTGACCCTGGCTACTGAAACCAGGACAGAAGGGTTGTGTGGCATCCACCACTTTGGACATGGCATGCAGAGCATCCTTCTGCAGGTGTCCCTGGTTGGTGTGCTGGTTCTTCCAGGGAGCTGAGCTGGGGGGCGGAGGGCAGGAGTGGGAGGCTGGTGTAAGACCGTGGGCTGATGTCCCGGGCTGTCAGACCCACTGCAAACTCATCAGTTGCAGCTGCAAACACCTCCTCTCCTGGGAAAGGCTCGTACTCCATGGAACAGCCATCCTGGAGCAAACCCTGTGCACAGCCCTCCCTGCACTGCAGGAGTCAGGAACAGCCCCGAGTTCATGCAACAGGAGTTTGGGATCTTGCTTTGCTCATGGCTGGAAGGTGCCAAGGATGCCAATAAGAGAAGGAGTAGGAAAACCCTTTGTGGCTGTTTTCACCCGGTGTTCACTCAAACCTCCAGGGCCCCCTTTCCCAGAGGGAAAGGAAAAGGAG
>VXAU01003846.1:18436-174362 GCA_013399695.1 Formicarius rufipectus
GAGTCCTTCCCCTGCTCCCCTGGGGTCCCTCCCATGGGGGACAGTCCTGGATAGACTCTCCAACGTGAGTCCACCCCACAGGCAACACTTCTGCTGGGGGAAAAACCTGTTCGAGTGTGGGGCTCCTTCTCCATGGGGCACAGCCACAAGTCTCTCCCAGGATCTTGCTCCATCCTGGGTCTCCCACAGGACAACAGCTCCTTCTGCATCCACCTGCTCCTCCAGGGGCTGCAGGGGGGTCTGTGCACACTGATGGATCTTCAGGGGCTGCACGGGAAGGGGAATAACTTTTAGTCCTTCCCCCTCCCTGCTCCAGCGTGGGGTCCCTTCTTCTCCTCCTGCTCCCACCTTGGTCTCTCTCACTCTCTGTTGTTATCTCAGGACTGGAATTTCCAACTGCCCCACACTCCTAAATTCTTGAATATGTTCTCCCAGAGCTGTGACTGTGATTCTTAATTGGCTCAGCTCTGTCCACCAGCAGGAAGTCCCTCCTTGCCGTGGCTGTCATTAGCTCCACAGGACAGGGGAAACTTCTGGCAGCTTCGAACAGAAACCATCCTGGGAGTCCCCCCTTCTATTAAAATTCAGGTACAGAAACCTGTGACACCCTTGCAGTTCGAAAGCTCCCTGCACAGCCGGAACCTTGGATGGAGGAATGAGGAGCTGTTTTCTGCTCAGATCTTCCCAAGTTCTTTTTCTGGCTCAATTAGGAGCTGCTAATTAACTGCTCATAAAGGCTATCAGGATGCTGTTATGGAGGAGAAACATAAGGGACAGCACTGTGGGGAGGGACATCTGGAGAGCAGGACAAGAGCAGGGCAGCGTGGGGCACTGCAAGTTGATGAGCACCAGGATGCTGGCAAGGATTCCCACCAGGATCTGTGAGTAAGAACTGGGCTGCAGGGCATCAGGAGCAGGAGGAGATGGAACAGGCTGCCCAGAGAAACTGTGACTGCCCTGTCCCTGGAACTGTCCAAGGCCAGGCTGGATGGGTCTTGGAGCAACCTGGGCTGGTGGAAGGTGTCTCTGCCCATGGCAGGGAGTGGCGTGATGGTCTGTAAAGTCTTTCCCAAGTCAAATCATTCCATGCTTCTCTGATAAGAACCTTTTCTTAAAGAACTGGTGAATTTGGTTTGAGCATGTGCCACTGGTCCCCATTTGAGGTGGGGGAACATGGCCAAGAGGAGCTCTGTAAGAGGCTCACCCATGGGAGCACAAGGCTTGGCAGGAACGGGGCTGTCTGTGGGAGAGCAGAGAAGCTCATCTACCTGGAGAGTTCAGCAGTCTCCAGGGAGAAAACCACACTGTAGCTGCTGCTGTTTTGGGGGCCATGAGCAGAGGAGTCACCAGACAAAGTGGGAGATGTGACATCCACATCTCACCATCAGGACGTGTTCCTCAACCTTTTTCTTTGTGCTCCATACTTCCAGTGTGACGGCACTGGAGGAGTGGTGTTCCCGTCTCTCCATGGGAGGGCACAGGAAATTGTCCTGCTGTGGCACCACAACTCCTCTGCATGTCCTTGTGAGGCTTCCAAGGTGCCCCTCAGGGAATTGGGGCCCTAAGGATGGACAGAAGAGCTGAGCCCGTGGCTGCTGAACCTCTCCTCACAAAAACAACCTTCCTTCTCATTCAGCGACCAAGACTGGGCTGGTGAACAGGTCTGGGTTTCCTCTTGGTCTGGTTTTGTTTTTCCCCTTCAGGTAACCCACAGCAGTGGTGTGGTCAGCTGGGACAGGCCCTGAACTCTCCTTCTCCATCCTATATCCTTCACCCCTTGCCCAGAGCAGTGCTTCTGAATTAACCCCAAATCCTTATGGCCACAAGCCCAGGACGTAGTGAGGGCAGAACAAGCATGAAGGGGGTTTGACTGAACAGTGGCAGAGCCTGCCTTGTCCTAGAGTTGTCCCTTGGGTGTCACACTGAAGTGTGCCAAGAGATGTCACACATGCTGGTGGCACAGAGAAATGAGCTGCCTTTGGCTTCTCATCTCTTCTTCCCCTGTGAAGTTTTAGCTGTGAGACTGAGAAACACTCTCTGTTGCTCTCTCTTCCTCCTTTGGCTGCCTGCATCTCTCACCTGCATCCCTCACCTGCAGCTCTCACCTACAGGTCTCACCTGAACCTCTCACCTGCATCCCTCACTGCAGCCCTCACCTACAGGTCTCACCTGCAACCCTCACCTTCAGCCCTCACCTTCAGCCCTCAGCTGGTGCTCTCAATTGCCTCCCTCACCTGCCTCCCTCACCTGCAGCTCTCACCTGCATCCTTCACCTGCATCCCTCACCTTCATCCTTCACCTGCATCCCTCACCTGCATCCCTCACCTGCATCCCTCACCTGCAGCCTGCACAGGGAAGTGGCTGCCCATGGTTTGCACCCCGGATCCCTCGCAGGTGCCTCCTGTGGCAGCTGCAGGAGCGGCGCCCCCGGAGCTCCCCCCTGCCGCCCCCTCCCTTGTCTGTCAGGCAGCACGCAGAGCCCTGCAGGACTGGCTCCGTGCCCCAGGAGAACTGCTAACAGGCTTGGTGTGAGTTTGGTGGGAATTGTGCCTGTGGGAGGAAAGGAAAGAAGCAGCTGGATTTGAGCTTAGACCAGGACCCTGGAATTAATTTTCCTATCACTTGAAGGGATTGGCTTGTCCATACTCAAAGGGGTCACTGAAGAGGCATCAGGTCTCTGTCCTTGGTGTGTGTCCTCCCCAGCACCTCAAATCCAGAAGGAAGAAAGGTTTTGCAGGAATTGTAACTGTCGAGCCCAAGAGGTTGTTAAGACCTTTCAGAGGTGCTGATGTTGAGGGCACAGCTCTGGATGCCAGAGGGGTGAGCAGCTCCAGGGCAGAGCAGCGTGAGGATGACTGGCCTCCAGCTTGTCCGTGGCACCCCAGGGGTGTGGAACAAGATGATTGTAATGGTCTCTTCCAACCCAACCATCCTGTGATTCTGTGACTTCTTGATTTTTCCCTTTTGACCATTCTGGGCTTGATCATTGATTTACTTGTTTGGTAGCAATTAGGAGCAAGCTCCTTCAGCACATAGAAAAGTTTTTTGGAGTAGACAAGGTCCTGGCTCTATCTGTATTGGCTCCCCATGTCCAGGGAGGAGGTGCCACAGTTTGGTGAGGGAGCTGCACTGCCTCTGGTCCAGCTCCTGGACTGCGCTGGAGGATGAAATTCCTGTAGTTCCTTGGAGAGAGGAGAGACAAAGAACAGGGAAATTGGGATCAACGAGATCAGATGTGACCCGGGTGGGGCTTGACACCCAACTCCTCATCCTCAGGAGCGTGTCCTGCACAGAGCAGTGGGTATGGGAGGTGGTTGTTCTTTCTCCCTCACCCAGGGAGGCAGAGCAGTGGTGGCCGTGGCCGGGCACGCTGTGGGGTTGGGAGGGGGCAGTGTCAGGGACAGGGGGTGGCACAGACAGTGGCTGAGCCATTGCCCCTGAGCAGCTTTCCCTGCCGTGTGTGATCTCGGTGCGGGGCGGGTGGAGCTGCTCGCGTTCCCTGCCGCGCCCCGGAGCGATGCTGCCTCTGCCTCCGAGTGGGGCTCTGCCTCCGATTGACGTGTTTGTGCCTGGAATAATCACAGCTTTCAAACAGCAGCTCCTGTGTTGTGTGAGGTGACATTTGGAGAGGAGCAGCAGCAGCTTATTAAACTGAAAGTAGGGGAGGAAAAAACCTGACACGATGCTCGGAGTGCCGTGCTCCGGGTTGCCTCTTTCATGGACTCCTGGAATAGTTTGGGTTGGAAGGGACCTTAAAGCTCAGCTCACTCCACCTCCTGCCACGGGCAGGGACACCTTCCACTAGACCAGGTTCCTCCAAGTCCCGTCCAACCTGGTCTTGAACCTTGCAGGAATGGGGCAGCCACAACTTCCCCGGGCAACCTGTACCAGGGCCTCACCATGCTCACAACCAAGAATTTCTTCCCAATATCCAGTCTAACCCTGACCTCTGGCAGTGTGAGTAGGGGGTTGCTCCTCTGGTGGCTTGTGGTACCACCTGTGTCTCCTTATATTCCACATAAATCCCACAGGCTGTGTAAACTGGACAGCACTTGCTGAATTGTGGCTGGTTTTTACCTTAGGGCTGTTATCCACTTCAAACTCTGGAAGTGTTTTGTTCCTCAGCCCTGGTGTGGTGGACTTGTGGTCATTCATGCTTGAAAGTGCTGGCTCTTTGGGAACCAAGAGACAAAGGATGTTGCCTCGGGAAGAGGCTGCAGGAGGGGCAGAGCCTCTGAAGGCAATCCTGCGAGGTGCACTTTTGGGCTAATAGTTGATCATTTTCCCAAGAATTGAGCAATAGACTTTTATTGTTTGTTTGTCATGGCTTGAGCAGTGATTTTGGCTGGGAGGGGGAGGCAGGACAAGCTCCAGATGTGAAGAGGACATTGGCAACAAAAAGCAGGCGGCATCTGAGCTGAGGGGAAGAGAGCTGAGCAGTGAAATTCTGGAGATATTTCCTGTTGTTTTGTTGTTTTTCCCTTTTGTTGCCACGAAATGTGGTCAGTCCTGCCCTGGGAGCACCAGCCCTGAGTGGTGCTGACTGTCCTCTGCCCTCGCCACCGCTGTCACAAGTGTCAGTGGGGTTTGGCCCCGGGCTCTCAGCCCTGCAGAGCTGCTGGTGATGGGCTGGTGGAGACAGGAGGTCTGGCTTCTGTCCTTCATGTGGCTGTTGATTTTCTTCTGGCTGTGCCATAAAAGGTTTTTTTTCTGCAAGAGGAGATGGCAGCAAATCCATTTGTAATTTGTAACATTTGCGGTGCCTCATTTTTCCCGTTCACAAAGGGAGATTTCAAGGCCAGGTTGGATGGGGCTTGGAGCAACCTGGTTTAATGGAAGGTGCCCCTGCCCATGGCACGGGGTGGAATGAGATGAACTTTAAGGTCCCTTCCAACCCGAATTCTTCTGTGGTTCTGACTATATTTGACTGATTCCTGCCAGGAAGGTGTTGGGGGTGGTGGGTATGTGGCTCTGGGCAGGTTGGGAGCAGGGGCTGTCACGGTCAGCCCAGACACACGACAAGGCATTCAAAGAAAATCAGAAGGCATAAAGTCCATAAATAAATCCCACAGAGACTTCCTCACTCAGAAGCAGATTGGCCAATCTACTGACTCTTATAATTCCAAATACAGAACACAAAGGAAAAAGAGAAATACCTTCATTCTTCACGCAACCTCTTTGTCTTTCAGCATATGTGCCTCCAGCTCTCCCCCTAGCTTCTTCCTACACCATTGGTACTTATTACTTATATACAATCCCTAATTGGCCATAATCCTAACCTTCTTCAGCTGTGCAACTTCCCTACAGTTCTCTCAACACCTGCAGGTCGTTTACAATTCCCTGACTTTCCAAGATGCAGTTCCCAACAAGGGGCTGTTGCCTGGGGCAGGGGGTACTCAGGGTTTGCAGCAGGGATGTGCCCAGGAAGCCATCCCATGGCATCCATACCCCACAACCTGCCTGCAGGTATGGGATGGGCACAGCGGGACCGGGATACCCACGGAGCATCCCCAGGGGTGGACTGGAGGGGTCAGGCATGGTCTGGGCTGTGGATCTGATGGAGTGCCATCCCCTTCTCATCCCCAGGGGAGGCCTGGCGGCTGGAGGATGACTGCACAGACCCCACCCCGGCCCCCCAGCTGGGCACGGCCGTGGAGGACGCCCCGTTCAGCTACTTCCGCACCCGCTCCTTCTACATGAGGAAGAGCCTGTCCGTGGACAACCACCTGGGGTCCCTCAGCTATGCCATGCACCCCCCCGAGACCAAGGCTGAGCGCGTCAAGACCAAACTGCGGCGGCAATTCGTGAGTACCGGGCTCTGCCCCCCGTTCACACACACACAGATTCCCCAAAACACCCCCGCGCCAGACAGCTGTTCCTGTGGCCAACGTGACCAAAAGAACACAAAGAGAGGCTGCTCCAGCGGGGTGGAGCGGGTGGTGGTGGCAGTCTGAGTTAGCCTGCACCATGGCAGAGCCCCTCTCCTGGAGGAGCTCCCGGATCCCTGATCCCAGTGGGCTTGGGGCTGGCTGCTGCTCAGCCAGGTGATGTGTGGGATGAGGGTGGGGTCCCTGGGCACTGCTGTCCAAAGCATGGAACAAGGCTGGAAGTAGGGAGGGAGCTTCCCTGCCCTCAGCCTCATGTACATTGTAGTGGTCGGGCACGGTCCCCGTTTGTGGTGGGGCAAACAGGAACATTTATTGAAGTTACAAGATACCATATATAGATTCAACAAGGAAATATTCAATTCAGGGGCTGATTTTATGCTAAACATGAGAGGAGATATTACAACTAAGAGAATACATTGTGGTTGCTATGGAGGGCATTCAAGAATGTAAGGCCAGTTTTTATTTAATGAACACGAGACAGAAGAAACAGAGGGATTGATCAGGAGAGTTTCTATCCGGCCTAGTGAATACACAGAAACCCACAAATCTTGTCAAATGCAGGTGGCTTGGAGCAGTAGATGTCTGCAGACTTGAGTCTTATCAGCCAGGGAGGCTCCTTCAGCATTCTCCCAATACACTTTCCCAAGGCCTCTTTGACTTTCCAGACAGGCTTCTTGAAACCAAGCTATTTTCAAATCCCAAAGTGCACGAGGCACTGCATCTTCACAGAGGTTTGTCCTGGGCCAGCAGTGAGGGGCTGGGGCAGCAACGAGCCAGCACTGAGTCCCTGGGGCAGCTCCGCACTGCATCCCTGGGGAGCTCAGCCCTCCCTGGCCCTTTGGAACATCCCAGTGGCAGGACAGCAGGGACACTGCAGGAGCCTCTGATCAATGTTTAATGGGCTTTGCCTCTTCTCTTTCCCAGAGACACCCGATCCTGGGGTTTGTATGGCCTTGCCCTGCCTCGTTACGGGCTCGGGGTTGTAATGAGGGCTCGGGTGTCTCTGTGGTGAAAAGCCCTCGGTGTTGATTGGCAATGGGTGAGAGCGTTGCTACAATGGGAGGAGAGTGGGGAGGGGGCTGCCTGTGCTCCCCGAGGTGCTGAGGCTGAAGGAGTGGGGCTCACCCTGCCCCACGCTTTGCACCGCCACATCTGAGACCCCCAAAACTGCTGCTGTTCCTCTAACCCAGAGGAGGGACTTGTCCCCCCAGCTGGTGTGCCAGGGCTGCGTTGCTGCTGGACAGGGAGCCTGGGGCTGTCCCTCCCTGCCTGTGCTTGGAGGGATCCTGAGGAGGACAGTTCTGACCTCGCAGCGGGGCAGTGGCAGCAGTGGGTGCTGTGGGGCTGAGCCTGGGGAGCTGCTGCCACTGAACCATCTCTGGGGGAGCTGCTGCCTCGGACTCGGGAAGGAGGAGAAAGCTCAGGGATGGAGATGAGCAGAAGTGGGATGGGGCACCTGATGAGCGCCTGAAAGATGCCCTGCTGTGGGGTAAGGCAATGTCTGCTTTGTCTAGCAGCCTGGATCTGTGGCCCCGAAATGCACCCAGCAGAGCACTGAGGTGCTGGGGACCATTCCTCTTGCAGGGATGTTTTTTCAGTATCTCTGTCTGATTTATTCCCTTCAGCCTCTCTTCTGCAGGTGTGGAAGCCCTTGGACTCTGGGCACAGTGTCCTGGTGGCTGCAGAGAGGTGGGCTCTGCCCTTCCCTTTGGGACAGCTCCCTGCCTGCTGAGCACCATCCCGGCACCTCTCTGTGCTGTCTGCAGCCAGTTTGGCTTGGCCTTTGAATTCCTCAGGTTTTGGGACCTTTAGCTTTCCCTGGCTGTACCCATAGAGCTGACTGTCTGTCAAGGAACAGAGAAAGACTTTTGTGGGCTGTGGATTCTTTTTTCTTCTTGCTGCATCATTTCTGGTTCGTTCCAACAGAACTGTTGCTGCTGTAGGCTTGGCCATGGGCTCTGACCTTGTGAGACCTCCTGAGAAAAGCAGACTCATCCTACTTGGCAAGGGCATCCTCAGGGCCCTTCAGAGGAGTCTTGGGCTGGAAGTGTGGAGGAGTGGGCTTGGGCCAGTGTGGGACCAGCATTCCCCATACAGCTCCAGAGCCTGGTTTGTAAGTTCAAAGTAAAGGTCCTGTCAGCCTGGGGAAGGTATTTCCAAGAGCAGTGATGGTCTCTGTGTTCTCCCAAGGCTGGGTAGCTACTTTCCATCTTTGTGCTGGAGGTGTTGCAGCTTCCCCTGGGTTTGTGTTGTGCCCTGGCCCTGCCTGGCACCTGCTCTGCCCAGCCTTGGCTGGTAGAGGAATCGGTGCCAGGTGGGACCTGCTCTTCTTGTGCATGGCAGAGCACGTACAGGAGAGAAAGCATGATTTACCTTTACCCACTGGCTCATCTGGGACGTTTTGGGACAGTCTGTGCTTAAAGCTGCATTCATTTCTCTGGCCTTTTGCACTTCCCCAACCTGTAACTTTGATTTCTGGCTTTGCTCTTACCCTCCTGACAGTCTGAGCCACCTTTGCCATGCGATGCAGCTGCTCAGCTTCTTTTTCAACTTCCCCCAAAATAGAATTTTGGGAATTGCTGAGTGAGAGGGAAGGCTCCTGAGGCTTTGAGTGGGCAGCCAGGACCCTCCCTGGCAGAATGGATGGAGACAGGGCAGAGCTATTCCCCATATGCATCCAGAGCCGTGTGACACATCTCAAATCTCCACTCTCACACTGTTGGGCTCTGCCTAATGAAGGCTTCGTGCTGGGCATGGGCATCTGAGCTTGCCCATGGGAGATTGGAGTGTGGCCTCCCTGCACCCCTGGGTGCTGCTGAGGTGCAGAGGGAGCTCCTGCAAATTCTGCCTGGCCCCGTTGTGGTGGAGCAGCCACCAGCACACCTGCCTTCCTCCCCGAGCAGTGGGGAGGGTGGATTTCCTCCAGCCACGGAGCTGGTGACATGTGTCTGCAGCCCCACTCTGGTGTGTGATGGATCTGCACGTACAGATTACTGGGATTTGCATAATTTGAATTTTAAATGGATTCCAATTTCTGTGATTGTCAGAACGAGTTTTCTTTCTAATAAGCCTTTCCTTTTAACTCCTCCAAGGCCTGGTAGTGCTGTCAGTGATTCTGCCCTGGAGACAGAGGAGCAGTTGATTGCCTTTGACATCTGTCTTTCACATGGATGCCCTGCCTTGTCCCAGTCACTCCAGCTGTGACAGAGACACGACCAGGCTGGGACTGTGCTCTGAGACCTTGGGTGTGTTGTTTGGGGTCACTCGGTGATGGCCAAGGGGCTGGTTTGGGTTTTGTGCCCAGTTGGCTCTGAGATGGGCTGGGAGGAGCAGGGATGGGACCTTCTGCAGTGTCCCTTGCCCAGGGAGGGGGAGTGTGACATGGCTGAGTTACAGACTGTGCTGATCTCCTCGTCTTCACAGGAGAACTGGTCATTAAGGGCAGAATTAACCTTGCTAAACTCAACATTAACCTCATGGAGCATTAAAGGAAGTTATGAGTGCTGAGCCACTGTCTGTGGGGGCTGCTGGGACAGTCAGTGCAGATTGCAGCAGGGCTCTGAGGGGATCTGGGCTCTTCCCTCCTTCCCTGGGCAATTTGCAGTTCTCTGCACCTAAGCCTGTCGTTCTGGCATTGCCCGTGGACTTTGTGATGTTATAAGGAAACCCTTCATCCTGATGGCAGAGGAGGAGCCAGCAGTGCCTGGGGTCTCTATCCTGACCCCCCTGCTCCTCCCAAATAACATGCTGCTCTCACTGCACCCGGGAGGGGTTGGCCAGTTTGCACAGGGGAGCTGGAGGAGGGCAGCCCTTGGCACTGCCATGTCATCCCTGGTGCTGCCCCAGCCGTCCCAGCACTTCTGCTTGCTGTCCTTCCTGCCTGTTTCAAGTAGGTGACTCAAGGTTGTGTTGCTTCCCTGGCTCTGCACTAATTAATTTTACTCTGTGCTCTCACGCACTAATTTATTTTTTAATTATCATTATTTGTTGTGTGGCATTTTTCCAGGCAGTGATGCCGATATGAAATGTCTGTGCCCTGCAGGGAACACTTAGAACACTGTTTGTCTTGGAAACTCTAGAGGTGAGCTGAGCAGAGGTAATCCCTGCCTTACAAAGCTGGAATGAAGGAGAAAAGATGGGACTGGGAGAGCAGAACCTGGACAAGGGAGGCCGTGCGGGGAGGAGCTCACTGTGTGGGGAATCCTGATCACCCCTGCTGCTCACTGGAGTCACTCATAGTGGCTGGCACCAGCTGACATGTACCTGTCCAGGTTTTCCTGTTCCTGTGAGTAATGCTCAACCCAGAAATGCCTCCTGTTCCTGGTGGTTACACGTTGGGGAGCATGTGGGTCAGTGCAGAGCACTCCCCAGAGCAGCACCAGTCCATACAATGTGAATATTCCAGGCTGGGGTGCCAGCTGATCTGGGCAGAGCCAGGCTTAGAATGACCTTAGTAGAACTAGCTCTGCTTTATCCCAGTGGTTTGGTCTCATTCCTAAGTATGCAGGGTCTTCCCAAGTCTGTGGGGTGCAGCCAGTGCTGGAGGCTCTGGCATGATGCTTATGGTGATAGTGAAGTTGGGCTCAGCCCTGCTGTAATCCCACTGGTACCAGTGAAATCCCAACAGTGGTAGGTCTCTCCTGGCTTTTTTAAATTGGGTTCTGTTCCAACCCTGCTACAAACCCTGTTCAGAAAGTGTCAGCAAACAGCCAGAAGATACTTGGCTGTGCCTGTAGTTCAATGTGACAAAAAGAAATCAAAATCAAATCATAGAGTCCCTGAATAGTTTGGGTTGGAAGCAACCTTAAAAACTATCTTGTTCCAACCCCTGCCACGAGCAGGGACACCTTCCACTAGCCCAGGTCGCTCCAAGCCCCATCCATCCTGGCCTGGAACACTCCCAGGGATGGGGCAGGTCAGCTGTGCTCCCTGGGGAGGTGGAGCAGTGAGCATGTCCCTGGATCCACGCACACACTGCCTCAGCTTCCAGCAGGATGGCAGTGAGTGCCTGAAGGAGGTGGGTGCAAAGACAGGTGAAGGATGAGATCTGTGTATCACTGCCTGGGCCCAGCCCCTCCTCAGCACGTTGCTCATTTTCTGACTGTTGTTCACTGAGTATTTAAAAAAGCCCCAAAACCTTCATAAATAACGTGACGTTGGAGCCAGAGAGCAACTCATTCCCTTGAGAGAAGGGAAGAGGCTCCCTATGAATCACCCCCCTTTGCAAATTAGTGTGGGAGTGAACCAGCACAGCAGTGCTCCAGACCAAAACCTACCTGGCTCGTGCCTTTGGGGAACGTGGTTTTATTTGCAACACCAGCTTGTGATATCCCAGCAGGTGCTTTGTGGTTCCTGCAGCAAAGCAGAGATGGCTTGGGAAGAGGAGAGCATGCTGTGGGACTGCTCAGCATCCCCCAGTCTCCTGTGGGGGGAATTAGGAGTTAGAGGGGCAGTTTGTGGGGACCACTCCAAGCCAGACTGGTAGAGAGGGAGTTCTGGTGGGGTTTGGGACAGTGGGACACATCCCACTTGGTTAAAGCCAAGCTGGGATCAGGTGTCTGTGACAAACAGCATGAACAGGGTGAGCTGGGGCAGGTGAAGCCTCCCCTGTTTGCTATAAGTCATGTGGACCCCGGATGTGGGCAGGGTGAGAGCACAGAGCTCTAAAATAAACACACAGGAGCTGTGGGACCCTGAGCTTGAAGTTGGAAGGGCTTTATTGCTGAGGAGCACTTTGGGTTTGATTTGAATACTGCCTTTGCAGAATGGGTACTAGTGAGAACTACCTATCATTTTCCAGGGCTATCCCAAGAAAACACACAGGCTGCCTTTGCTCCTTTCCAAACAACTTAGGCAAAGTACCATGAAATAACCTCTAGATTCAAAATATAACAACCACGACGACAAACCACCACAATCTCCCTGCAAACCCGCAGTGTTTGCTCCCTCTGCTGGCTTTGGTCTGGGGAGGAGAGCTTGGGTCGGGCTGCCCGGGGCTGGGGATGCGGCAGGGCACAGGGAGGTGGTGGAGGGAGCATCCCACGGGCTGACACAGAGAAAGGCAGCAGCTTCAACAAACCCAAGTGTAAGTTCCTGCAGCGGGCCAGGACAAACCTGAGCACAAGTACAGGCACGGCAGAGACTGCATCGAGAGCAGCCCTGGGAGAAGGACCTGGGGGTGTTGGTTGATGGAAAGTGGGACATGTCCAAGCACCCAGAAAACCCCCTGCCCTGGGCTGGTCCCACAGTGTGGGCAGCAGGTTGGGGGGGGGATTCTGCCCCTCTGCCCCCTCAGGTGACACCCCCTTGAGAGCTGCTCCAGCTGAGGGGGAACCAACATGGGAAGGATGTGGAGCTGCTGGAGCAAGTCCAGAGGAGGCCACGGAGATGCTCCAAGGGCTGGAGCCCCTCTGCTCTGGAGACAGGCTGGGATAGCTGGGTGTGTTCACTTGGAGAAGAGAAGGTTCTGGAGAGACCTGAGAGCCCCATCCAGTGCCTAAAGGGGCTCCAAGAGACATGGAGAGGGGCTTGGGATAAGGGCCTGGAGGGACAGGACAAGGGGGAATGGCCTCCCACTGACAGAGAGAAGAAATAGATGAGATATTGGGAAGAAATTCTTGGCTGTGATGGTGGTGAGCCCCTGGCACAGGTTATCCAGAGCAGCTGTGGCTGCCCCATCCCTGGAAGCATGCAAGGCCAGGCTGGATGGAGTTTGGAGCAACCTGGGCTGGTGTGAGGTGTCCCTGCCCATGGCAGGGAGTGGAATAGGATGAGCTTTAAGATCCCTTCCAACCCAACCCAGTCCATGACTCTATGAAGTTTCCAGCCTCTGATGCGTTAACGTTTTGTTTCTGCACAAGGAACATCAAATCTCAGAGAGCAGCAGGGCTGAGGAGGAGGAGAGCAGAGTCCTTTGCCAACTTCCAATTTTACTTTACTTCTCCAAGTGAGACTTGCCAAAAATGTGCACCGTGTCCTTTGGTATGTGAAGTCTGTGTGAAAGAAAGAAATAACCACAGAGATTTAAAATAAGTGAGACACTATTCTGTGAGCTGGAGGGTTCCTCCTCCTCCTCCTCCATGGCAGGATGGGAGTCTCACAATGTGAAACTCATCTGAGTCTTTGGGTGGAAGCTGAGCCTGGGTGGGGACTTGGCAGTGCAGGGTGGGCTGGGGGTGCTTTGGACTGCAGCCAGCAATGGTCCGGCTGCATTCAAATCCAGACACTTTCGGGTGGCTCAATCCTGCTGAGCAGACGAAGGATTGTGCTGACAGGGCCCATGGCAGGTCCTGGTTTGGGTTGAGGAGGTGCCTCTCCCAGCACAGCCTCTCCTCCTGCATCTGGCTGGTTGTCCCCTCCCAACAGCTGGCTGTGATGGTGACAGTGGCTACATGTCTGCTGCCCAGGTCCTTCCTGGCCCCTGTATCCAGCCAGATCCTGGCTGCTGGCGTTGTTCCTGTTAATCCCAAAATGCACATTCTGGTGGGTTTTGTCACCCCCATTTCCTTTTCTCCTGTGGTTTAACCACAAGAACAGCTTTGTGGTGGCAGCTCCCTGGGTCCAGCCTGGTCACTGCTCAGACCAGGTGTAGTAAATCCCATCCTCTGCTGACCACGGGGCCTCTTGGCCAACCTGCAGACCTTGCTCGTGTTTTGCCTGGACATCTGCTCCTCCTCTCGAGCCTCCTGCTTTTACTTTCCCAAATCTCAGACAGCAAATCTGGCTGTTGTAGCCTGTCCTCTCAGACTCACAGTGTGCAGCTCGTTGGGTTTTCCTGATGTGAGGAAGGCAGGTGCCCCAGGCTGATGAGCAAATGCTGCAATGCCCAAATGCCTTTCATTAGCCCCTGGAGTGTGCAGGCAAGGAGGTACTTTGGCAGCCTGAGGTTTAAACACCTCAGAGCACTTTCCCTGCAAGCAAATTCATGCAGGGAGGTGCTTGTGCCTGAAAAAGCCGTTTGGACACCGTCTGTGGCTTCATACAGACTCAAGAATCTGGCAAGTGGATTCAGCTGCAGGACTGGGAGCACTTGAGTGGAGTGGCTGTCTGGAGGTGGCACTTTGTGTGCAGAGCCTCTCCAGGTGCAGCTCTGTGGGCTGTAAAACACTTTTGCCATCAGAAGCCCCGGAGCTCCGAGATGCAGTAGCAGTTGTGTGCTGCAAGAGGTCTCTGCAGCACTGCGCTTGGAGCGCTGGCACCCACCACAGAGCGGCTGCTCCTCCACTGCTCCGGCTTCTCTGACCACCTCGGAACGAAGTGCTTCATTTACCGACCCCGGCTCTCCCTGGAGAGCTTCGAGTTCTCAGTCTCTAAATCACACACTGGTTTGGGTTGGAAGGGACCTTAAAACTCATCTCGTTCCACCCCCTGCCATGAGCAAGGACACCTCCCACCAGCCCAGGTCACTCCAAGCCCTGTCCAGCCTGGCCTGGGACACTCCCAGGGATGGGGCAGCCACAGCTTCTCTGCCAGCCTGTGCCAGGGTTGCCCACCCTCCAAGCCAAGAATTCCTTCCCATCTATCCCTGCCCTCTGTCAGTGGGAAGCCATTCCCTCTTGTCCTGTCCCTCCATCCCTTGTCCAAAATCCCCCTCCAGCTGTCTCGTACCTCACAGTGTCCCCACTCCTCGCCCCTGGGAGCCTGTGGAAAAGCCCCAGAGCTCCCCAAAGCACTGGGGGGGTGGTCACTGTGTGGTCCCGTGGTGGTCCCATCTGACTGTCACTCATTAGTGATGCTGTTGGGGCTCTCTGCTCTCCCTGCACCTGCAGCCAACACTCTCCCTTTGCTGCTGTTCACTTTACAGGGTCACCTGTGACCAGGGTGAGTGGTGGGACGTGGCCCTGGTGCTTGTCCTGCTACAGGTTCTGGGGTCCCAGTACCTAATGTAGGGTTTGCTGCCTGCTGGGGCTTTGCCTGATCTCAGCTGAGAGGGAAATGACTTTGGGGGATGATGTTCCACACCAGAGGCTGCATGTGAACAGAGGTTTTTCTAGTCCACAGACCTGTCCCTCTGTGCTGATCTTCAGCAGCTTCCCTGGCATTGCAGTGTGCCAGGACAGGTACCATTCTGCTTCACGGGACCCTGGCATGTTCAGGGGAGAGCTGATGGGTCCACCTTGTGTTGCCACGTGTCTCCTTTCCCCTTCTGTGCATTGATGCCCATCCTGGCATGTGAGGACACGCTGTTACCACGAGGTCTGTGTGGGCACAGACTGGAGCTGGTTGAGCTCCTTGGGGAAGGCAGAATGCCTGATGGGGACTGGAGATGGGATCCCTGGCAGGGTCTCCACATGTTCTGTCTCCCTCTCCAGAGGCTTGTGGTGACGTCTGACACTTCCCAAGGAGCACAGCGAGGTGGAGGCTCTGGGAAGGGGCTGGCAGTGATCTCAGAGGGGATATTGAGGCTGGAGATTAAGTGGAGCGTTTCCGGTGGGAACAAGCTGATGTCTGGGCTCGGGTGTCACCTCACTTTGACAGCAACAGCAGCCCTGTTGCAGTTGGGAAGGGTGGAAAAAGAAAGGATCCTGAAACCTAAGAGCTATTTTGCTGTTTACTTTGGTCCTGTTTTTACTCCAAGAATAGAAACAAAGACGATGGATTTGCATCACCAGGAGCAACTTGAGGAGGGAGGAGGAAGCGATGGGGCCTCATTAGTGGCAGGAATGTGCTGGCAAGAGGAGGGCCCTGGTGATAGGGAGGTGATTTGACCTGGGAGTTCCTATTAGCATTTTGTTCATCTCACTTGTGTTTCATTTTTTTAATGACCAGTTTGTGAGGTTCAGCCGAGCTTTATCTCTGCAAGGGAGCACTGACATAGGCAGGGATAGCCCAGGCTGCAATGCAGAGGAAGGTGCCTTTGGAGGTGTCCCACTTGCACAGACAGGTCTTGATGTCCTGGAAAGCAAAGGAGCTTTATCTCTCTCTGCACTGGCTATTTAGGGGGGTTTTCATGTCACCTATAAAGCTGTTTTTCCTCCTTCCTGCTGCTGCACTGGCGTCTCCATCTGGTCACACCAGAGGCCTGAGAACAGCAGCGGGTGGTGACGCGGTGGCTGTGAGACCTTCAGCCCTGCTGACCCTCACCCTGGAGGAGGGAGGGCTGGGGTGAGGAGGGTTGGGCTGGGTGCTGTGGCTGCGGAGCTCTTGATGCCTCATTTTGTGCCAAGGGCTGTACTTGATGGGAGCCTGCAGAATGTGTCCTTGCTGAAGCCTCCAAGCTGCCCAGGAAGTGACCTGGCACCCAGGGGAGCAGAAAAGCAGAACGATGTTTATGTGAGGTGAGAATTTCCCTCTGTTTCTTCGTCTGTGACAGAGGTGACTTTCCAAGGCAGAGAGCAGCTTTTCTGAGATGTCCAACCAGCAGCATGACAGTGTTCAACTTCAGGATCTCCCTGTTGCCTGACAGCAGAAATGTCCAGCCTTGTGAGAAGTTTCAGCACTTCTGGATGCTTTGAGGAACGCAGTAGGAAACTGCTGTCCTGGAGTGACCCCATGGGCTTCCAGTTTCTGCGTGGGGTGGTGAGGTCCTGGAATGACCCTACATGCTCCCAGTTTCTCCATGTGGTTTTGGGGTCTTGATGCTCTTCTTACCTCCTGGGGAGGAGAGGGAGGAAACTGATTGCTGGGGCAGACCAGGTATGGAGCTCCAGGTAAGGGAGCTCCATGGGACATTGATAGGGCCATGCTGGACCTGGGTCTTGGTTCAACTCCTCCTGCCTTCACCTGTGGCAGGAACTGCACTGCATGGTGAGAAGGAGCCACATCCATGGTCTGTGGTTCACCTGGGCTGGGGGGGAGAACGTGCCCAGCCTGGTTGGGGCTTGCCCTGGTTCCCCTCTGGAGGGATCATTCCCTTTCAATAGTTGCCCTCTGCATCTTTATGGGTGGGTTCCTCTACCAGGCTTGAAAGTCAACAGCAACCCCAGCCCAAGGCTTGCCTGACTCTTGCAGGTTTTTCTTCAGATGACCATTTACTGTTCCCTGTGGCCACCAGGTACCTCTGGGGAGCATCTGCAGCATCAGCTCTGGAGCAGTAGGTTGTGCAGTGGCTGCTTGGGTGGGAGGGGGGAGCATTGGCTGCCCAAAAAAGTAGGGAAAAGAGAGTCCCAATGCCTGGTATTGGCCTGAGAGGGGGGTTATTCTGACTGCAGACCTTTGCTTGCCATGGGAGGACATCCAGCGCTTTGCACTGGGACTGGGCTTTGTGATGCTCCAGGAGGAGCACACACCTCACAGCTCCCTGGGAGACTTTCTGTTGTTGTTGAGCTCATTTTCACTCCTGTGGAGGATTTGCACAGGAAGCAGGAGGGGTGCTGGAGGGCCCTAGTGGGCTTCAGCTGAGTCCAGCCTTTCCTCCAGACCTCTGGCTGCTTTGTGTGTGCTCTTGCCAAGTGCCTCAGGGTGACCTTTTGTTCATCTCTCTTCTACAGAGCACTGGGACAGGCTGTCTGGAGAGGGTGTGGAGTCTCCCTCACTGGGGGTATTCAAAACTCACCTGGACACAATCCTGTGCCATGTGCTCTGGGATGGTCCTGCTTGGGCAGGGAGGTTGGACCAGATGACCCTTCCAGTAGTCCTTCCAATCTGAACCATTCTGGGATTCTGTGACAATATTGGTGGTCTGGTACAGCATTCCCAACCTTCCTGCATCAATCCAGTGAGGAGTCACCCTTCTGCCACCCTTCCATCTTCTTCCTGAAATGGCATTGACACCAGAGAGCCTTTTGATGTGAGTACACATTGCCTGATAAATCAGCAAAGCCACTTTGTCATCTGAGAAGTGGGGAAACTGCAGATCTTCAGCTTGGGTGTTGCTGTGAGTGAATTAATAACTGCAGCATCCTTGGGCATGGCCTGCTCTGAGTCTGTCCAGCAGGACCCACTGAGTTGGAGCAGCTGTGGCTGAGCACCGTGTGACAGGAGCTCTGTCAGCTGGGCACATCCTCCTGGGGCTCCTGCACTGATTTCTCACCTGCAGGATAAACCAAACCGGGCTGAGCTCCTGGCACGTTCAGCAGATCAGAGTGTTTTCCTTCCCTGCACAGGCATGCACAGATGATGTCACTGAGCTCTGTGGTCTGCAGTGCCTGACTTTCCTTTGAAGGTGTCTGACCTCCCTCTGGAGATGTCTGTCCTCCCTCTGGGGGTGTCTGTCCTCCCTCTGAAGGTGTCTGTCCTCCCTCTGGGCGTGTCTGTCCTCCCTCTGAAGGTGTCTGTCCTCCCTCTGGGCGTGTCTGTCCTCCCTCTGAAGGTGTCTGTCCTCCCTCTGAAGGTGTCTGTCCAGCCAGGGTCCTGCTTCTGGGTGCCCTGTTGTTGCTCACAGTGGTGGCTGGGAATGCTCAGCTCCAGCCATCTGGTTTTTCCTGGGAATCCTCTGGGCTGTGGTGTGATGAGGTAGATCTGCCTCAGCACATGGGCCCCTGGGGTGTGGATGAGCCTGTTCATTTTTGGAGTGTTGCTTTCAGCTTTACAAGGGTGACCCTGCTCTTTTCAGGCTTGGCTTTGTCTGGTGTTGGGCTTTGTGCCCTCGTGAGAGCAGCCCTGGGCTCCGCTGGTTGGGAGGGGCAGTGCTTGGCACCCAGAGCCCCTCTGCACTTTTCCATCCTGCTGGTGCCACTGCAGTTGGGTTTGGTCTGTGCTCCTTTATTTCTGTGTGTGCCCCATCATGGGGTTGCGTGGGTCTGACAAAAGCCCAGGTGCCTCCCTTGGAAGAGCAGCAGTGAAGCTGTGAGAGCCACCAGGAGCTGCAAACACTTTACTGGAGAATTATTTTACTGGAGAATTAATGACCTTGCTGAGGAAAGGCCCATTTTTCATCCTGGGAAGGAAATCAGTGAGGAAGTTACTGTCACAGAGTGGTGGGGAGACCTCAGTGAAGGGGCAGAATCACACAATCATAGAATCTAATGAGTTGGAAGAGACTCACAAGGATCAAGTCCAGCTCCTGGTCCTGCACAGGACATCCCAACAATCCCACCATGTGCCTGAGAGCATTGTCCAGGTGCTCCCTGAACTCTGGAAGCCTGGAATAGAGGGGAGGCTGAGATCCATCTCTGTTCATCCTGCAGGAGACCCAGACTGGAACTGGGAAGTGTCTCCTTCATCCCCAGCTGGCACTGGGCTGCAGTAACCCCCTGCCCTGCCCATCCTCCCAGCCACCCCACCTGAAACCCAGGCTGGAGGTGATGGAGACCCTGGCTGAGAGGGGGGAGGACAAGGCTCAGGTTTATTTTAAACCACATGGTCCTTGGCTGCTGTGAGCTGGTGTGGGGCTGCAGGACACTGTGGGGATGGTAGAGCTCAAAGCCTGGTCTAAGTATTTTCAATTACCCTGCATCTGAAGACCTTTTACAAACAAACAGTGACAAGACACCTCTTTTCTGCACAGGCCTTGGCCACAGAAAAATGTTTAGATCAGCAGCAAAGGCAAATAATCTCGGTCCAGGGATGCAAAGGGCTTTGCTTTGCAGGTTATTTTTGCATAGGGTAGGTCTTTATCTAGTCTTGGGTTTGTTTAGCAGTTCCCATCATACACAGACTCGGACCCTCACACCCTCGGACGTGTCTTCTTTCTCCAGGACCATCCAACCCCCCCACAGGCATTGCTCCCCCTTCCCAAAAAGTTATTGTTCCCACAAAGCAGAGCGGCGCTGCTGGAATGTTAATTGGGGGAAGTGAATAACCAGGGCTCCCCTCTGCCTAACCTTCCCCAGCCCCCTCTTAACGAGCAAATTGCATTTATTTAGGCATTGAAGTTCTGTCTCTCCTCCCTGGGCAGACTGAAGTGTCCATTGTGCAGCTCCACACTGGGATTTGCTGCCATTTGTTCAAGGAATTTTTTTAAAAAGAAAGGCAATTTCTAAGGAGGGTGAAGGGCACAACACCCCTTTCTCTCTTGCTGCGGGGAGAAATGAGTTGTGGTGGGCAGAGGTGGGCACGGGAGTGGGTTTGTCCCACTTGGTGTCATTCCCAGTCACTCCTGGGAAGGAATGTGTTTCCCCATCTCTCCATGTCAAGCTCATGGAGGGGACAGGGAGTGTGAAATCCACCCTGTGTCTGTAGTGGGCAGTGAATGTCACCCACCCTGTGCTGGTGGGTGCTCAGGGTGCTGCTTTCTGCCCACCCCCCCTCCTGCTCAGCCCAGTCAGTGGCACTGGGAGGGCTGGGCCGAGTCTGGGCTGTGGTTGTCCCAGTGAAGGTGAGGCTGAAAACACACCCAAAGCCACTGAGCTGACCCAGGGGACTGTGAGTTTGTGTTTCTCAGTGGCAGGAGCTCTGTCGAGCACGGCCCTGACCCCCCAGCCCAGCCCAGGGCTGTGGGTTGTGGCCAGGATTATGATTCCCACAGATGTGCAGACCCCCAGCTTGGGGGCTTGGGCTGGGGACAACCCCCAGGAGTTTTGTTTTCCTGTTCACTGGGCTTTGGATTTACCAGCTGAAGCATTGGATGGGTTTTAGAATCATAGAATTGTTTGGGTTGGAAGGGAAATGAAAGCCCATCCAGTCCCACCCCCTGCCATGAGCAGGGACACCTCCCACCAGCCCAGGGTGCTCCAAGCCCCATCCAACCTGGCCTGGGACACTCCCAGGGATGGGGCAGCCACAGCTTCTCTGGGCAACCTGTGCCAGGGCCTGCCCACCCTCACAGGGAAGAATTTCTTCCCAAAATCCCATCTCTCCCTGCCCTCTGGCAGTGGGAAGCCATTCCCCGTGTCCTGTCCCTCCACCCCTTGTCCCAGGCCCCTCTCCAGCTCTCCTGGAGCCCCTTTAGGCACTGGAAGGGGCTCTCAGATCTCCTTTTGCTGGTGGCTGTAGGGATGTAGTTTGCATGTTTGAGGGCTCAGCTGAACCTCCCAAAACACCTCTCTCCTTCCTTTTGCAAACCTGTTTGGGGGTCATGGAAGCATTAAGGCTGGAAAAGCCCTCTAAGATAATCAGAGCCAACCGTGTTCGCCATTAACCCATGTCCCAGGTGCCACATCCACATGCCTTTTGAATCCTTCCAGGGACACTGACTCCACCTCTGCCCTGGGCAGCNTCCCTTCCCAGCATGGGGCAGCTGTAACACTGGGACCTCCCTTGTGGAGCTGGATGGATGTAGATGCCACGCTGGGGTCCAAGGACTGCAGTGGGCAGGAAAATGGGATTTGATTCTCTCACTGCTTGAGCACAGTAGGGTTTTGAAGCTTGATATTCAGTTTGTTATGGCACAGGAAGGTGTCACTGGGACTGATATCTGGAGCCGGGGCTTGCACAGAAATTGGTCTCCCAGACTGCCAGGGCTGTCCCACTGCCCACTCTGATGCCCCCACCACAGCCTGGGTGCAGCCTGGCCCAGAGGAGAGGCTGGGGGACTCTGGCAGGCTCAAACTACACTTTTCCCCCAACTGGTTTGATTTTTTTTTTTCCCCTGTAACTTGCACTTCGGAAGCACATCAGCTTCACCTTGTGTCACTTCTAGGCAAGAGATAACCCAGATCAAATGAGTAATTCTTTAAGGTGATTAAATCAAAAGCAGGTAATGCTGCAGCAGGAGCAGTGGGCTGAAAACCGAGGGCTCAGACCCAGATATGTGCCGGATATGAAGCCCTGTAGGATCTCAGAGCCTCGGAAAGCAAATTCCTCCTGTGTTTTGTGCTGAGTTTAGGCAGCCCTGGAAGTGAGGGGCTGTGCACAGCTCCCAGTGGCAGCAGAGAGGTGGTTTGACCTGGGCTGATGCTCAGCCCCGTTTCACACTCACAGAATCACAGAATATCCTGAGTGAGAAGGGACCCGCCAGGATCAGCCAGCCCAACCCCTGGCCCTGCACAGACCCCCCAAACAATCCCACCCTGTGCGTAAGGCTGTGGTCCAAACACTCCCTGAGCTCTGGCAGCCTTGTGGCTGTGCCCACTGCCCTGAGGAGCCTGTTCAGTGCCCACCACCCTCTGGGGGAAGAGCCTTTCCCTGAGATCCCACCTGACCCTCCCCTGGCACAGCTCCAGCCTTATGTCCTGTCACTGGTCACAGAGAGGAGAAATGGAGCTACCCCTTCACTGCCCCTCCTGGGGGAGCTGCAGACCCTGATGAGATTTCTTCTGCAAAGCAACCTTCTGGAAGCTCTGGATAGCTCCTGCTTCCCAGCTCTCTTTTCCACATGGCAGGCAGTGCTTTGCACTGATGAGTATCACTTGCTGCCTGCCCCACATCCAGTTGCTCACCAGCTTTGTAGCATCTGAATGTGCAGGAAACACCTCAGGGGCAGCAAAGGCAGGTGTTGGATACTTGTGGCGAGGTCCTGAGCCTGTTTGGAGTCAGCATTCTCAGCAGGACCCCCCTTTTGGGCTGGTGCTTGATCATTAACATCATCAGTGTAACAGCATCAGTGCCTGTGTGGGGGTTGCACCCCCTCCCTCAGGTGTGTCCCCTCTGTGCACAATGGGGTCACCTCAATGCTCTGCCTGCCCAGGGCTCACACAAGGGGAGCAATTTCCCATCTTCTCCATAGGTTAAACCCCATGTTTTGCCTTCCCAGCTCCCTGCTCGAGTGCCTGTGCAGCTCCAGCACTCTCTGTGCCCCAGCTCCTGGTTCCCTCCAGCCCTTGCCTCTGCTGCCATCCCTTGCTTCTCCCTCTCCTCTCCCATTCCCTCTCCTCCTGCAGCTGGGGGAAGCTTTGCTGGAGCAGGGAGAGGTGCAGGCTGGCATTCCCCTGTCTGGCACTGTGGTGGCAGGAGGAGGTGGCAGGGCCTGGTTTCACCCACCCCTTCCTTTCTTCAGTGCAAAGCAGGGAGAGAAGCAGCCGAATCATTCTGGGTCTCTCCGTTGTGTTTGGAGACTCTTTGTTGCTCATGTGTTGCTAATTTGTATATTCATGATGAAACCTGCAGCTGTCCAGGGAGGATTTGGGATGAATTACAATGACAAGAGACATGGTCTTCACAAATAAAGTAATCATTTCTCCCTGCACTTCTCATTCATCCCCTTTCAAAGGGTCTCTGTGTGACGCAGATTTGCTGCACTTTCATGCCGGGACTGCTGGGAGATGTCTGGCTCTTGCAGCCCCCTTTATTCCCGTGGCAGCCGTGGGCATGATGACGTGGGAGGAAGGGGCAGTGTGATAAATGCTCTGATAGTTTCTGATGGTGTCAAAGTTTGCCATTTAAATCAAGACTTTCATGCTAGAGGGGAATTGAAAGGGGAAGATGGGCGTGAAAATCGCTGCCGTGGCCTCCGTTCCTCCACAGCGTCCCTGTCATCCTTGTTGATCAACTCCCTCCCCTGGTCCTGCTGCCCCTCCCACTGGAGCTTAATCCTCTCCTGGTGGCATCCCTGCCATGGGAATTGCTTCACCTCTGCCAGCTGGAGAGCTGGCTCTGGATCTGCTGGTGGTGACCTGGTGGGGTGGTGCCACCATTCCTGTTGGGTCTGTGGTTGGCACCGAGGTGGCTGGAGCTCAGCACGTGCCCTGCAGCAGGGGCACGGACTGGGACAGGGATGGCACCAGCAGTGTCCTCGTATGTCCTGTTTTAGTTGTGGCCTTGACTTTTTGCTGATATCCACAGTTGATCAGTCAGGAGAAGTGGTGGCCTGTGCTGCTCATGGCACTGTGGGTGGTCAGTCACCTGAAGGTCTCTCCTTGGCACCTGCTGGTCCTGCCTCCTCTTCCCAGGAGTTGTACCCTACATCCCCAATGCTGTTGCTTTGTGTCACAGCTTGTCCTAAAGCTTCCTGAATTGACTTCACCTTCTGGTCCTCACCTGCCTGGAATCTGAGAGACCAGTGTGAGGAAGGTGGAATGAGGTGGACTTTAAGATCCTTTCCAACTCAAATCATTCTGTGATTCTAAAATAAAAATTAAGTGGGCTGCCTGGAAAAGCTGGAAGTAGGTAGGACAACCTGGAAAGCACATTTATTTCTTTGTTTTATAATTGAAAAGCCAAACAGATGATGGTTTTACAGTCATCCACCTGATTTAAATGAAGCTATAAACCATCACCATTTCCCAGTAAAGAGCTGTTGACAAAGTAGCTACAAAGCTCCCAGGAGCAAGGGCACTCCTTGAATGAAATGCAGGGCACACATTTGGGAAGAGCAGGCCAAGTAAGACTACAAGCTATTTTTTTCCCTTTAAACAGCACATTTGGAAGATAAGAGAATAGAAGAAATTGTATTTGATAGTAGGTCTGTTCCTGGAGGGGAAGCACAAGGACCACATGGGGCTTGGGGTGTTGTGTAGTGTTGGAAGGTTGAGGGGGTGGGGTGCTGTGTGGGATATTCATCCTCTTTTTTAGCTGCATGTGTGTGTTGTCATTAGAGGATGGCTTGGTAAGCCATAAACAGAGCAAAGTTTGCTTCATTGCAAATCCAGATGAGATAAAATAGTTTTATAGAGATTTATGGGTGTAATAAACTATGCAGGGAAGTTTATGACACGTCTAGCTGTGATCAGGGAACCTTTAAAGGGTTTATTGGGCAAGGATGTTGTCTGCCATGGACAAGCCCTGTGTGGTGCTGGAACAGTTGGAATTGTGCTGTTGGCTTAAAATATCTTGATTTAAGCCATTTATCTTCCTCTTCTCAGAATCTCTCCATAAATGAGCCTGGCAGGAACTGAGTGCAGGAGGAGTATTGGTGGTCAGTCAGCTCCTGATTTTCATCTAAACAAGAGAGAGATGAAGCTGGGGGAGATCAGCTGCAGGGCCCCACCACAGAGCACTGGGTACAGCAGTGTCACCTTCTGGTGTTGGTGAGCTTAAAATTGAGCTAAACTGAATTGATGTCCCTGAGCCATTGATTCAGGGGTTCTGATTGCCCAGATGTGCATGTGACTTCCTGCCAGCAGCCAAATAATACCTGTCCTGGGAAAAAAGGGAAGGAGTGGAAAACATGGAGGTTGTCAGAGTGCAGGTCAGCACCACCATGGGAAGGACCCTGAAGTGAGGGAGCATCTCCTGCTGTGTCCAGGCAGCACAGAGGTGATGAACAACCTTGCATTCTCCATGTAAGAACCTGGACCCATATTACACAGGAGATCTGAGAGTGAAACCACTGAGCCCAGCAGATCTGAGATGATGAATGTGTGTTGCTGTGGGAGAAATCCCAACTGCCCTGTTACTTTCAGCAGAGTCCCACCTACATACCAGGACCTTGCACAGACTAATCTTGAGGTAAAGGCAGCCTGTGTTGGGGTTTTAGGCTGATTGTGTATTATGCCTTGCAATTAACTTAAATGATCACAGGAGACAAGAGAGGACTTTGGGATGGTGCCCCGGGGTTGTCTCAGCTCCCTGCTTGGTGCCCACGAGCACATCAAACTCCAGTGGGACCCCTGGGCTCTGCAGCAGCCTGGCCACATCAGGCCTCGCCTTCCCCATCCGTGTTCCATATCCACTGGTCATCAGGTGTCACTCATTGCTTTGATTCTTGCCCACAGCTGGGGAATTTTATGGGGGATTGTGTTCCTTTGCATCTCCTGCTGTCAGGCTCTGTGGAACCGAAGAGAACTGGGGAGGGAAGAAGCCGCCATGGGAGTGTTTTCCTTGTCCCTGACCTCAGCATTTGAGCTGTTACCCAAATGCAGAGTGGGTGGGTAAGTCATGGACTTAGTCTACAGTTGTGTTCCTGTCCTCTAATGCAGGTGTTTCATCTCCAAGTCTCTCTACACCACCTCAGATAACTTTTCTTTAGGCTTGGGACCTCAGCAAACCTTTTTCTTCCTCTCCTGAATTTCTCAAGCAAGGGAAAGCTGTTGTGCCCAGTTTGGGTCAGTGATTTTAGATCACAGTGTCACTTCTGCAGGGGACGCTTGCACAGATGGGTCAATCCCTCCTGTGCCCACTGCCCACCAGGGCACAGCTCTCCATGGGCAGCTGTAGCTTCCCATCAACTGGAATCTTCCCTGCCCTGACACCATGCAGGTTACTGCTGGTCTGTAGCTCTGCAGAATTCCTGATGCCTCCTCCAGGCAGAATGCTTATTCCTGCTTTTCAGGGTGAGTAAGATATCTTTAGTTTTCCAAGCACAAAATCAATTTACATAAAAGTTTTCCCCTTTAGCTCTGGGAGCTGATCTTGATTCATGGTCTGTGAACTGCCTGGAGGGAGAAGCAGAACTTGCCTGAGGTGGTTTGGCTGTGCAGAGCACTGGGATGGAACCACATCCTCTGGGGCAGGCAGGGCTGGGACAGAGTGGGCTTCAGGGGGCTGCCCAGTGTGCAGCTGGGACTTGGGCACTGGCCAAGGGAGAGAGAACCACAGAATGGTTTGGGCTGGAAGTGACCTCAAAGCTCATCTCATCCCACCCCCTGCCATGGGCAGGGACACCTCCCACCAGCCCAGGTTGCTCCAAGCCCCATCCAACCTGGCCTTGGACACTGCCAGGGATGGGGCAGCCACAGCTGCTCTGGCCAACACATGCCAGGGGCTCACCACCCTCACAGCCAAGAATTTCTCCCCAGTATCTTCCCCATCTAACCCCTGTCAGTGGGAAGCCATTCCCCCTTGTCCTGTACCCCCATCCCTTGTCCCAGGTCCCTCTCCAGCTCTCCTGGAGCCCCTTTAGGCACTGGAAGGGACTCTCAGTCTCCCCAGAGACTTCTCTTCTCCAGGTGAACACTCCCAGCTCTGCCAGCCTGGCTCCATGGCAGAGGTGCTCCAGCTAGGTCTACTTCTCACCCTGAACCCTGCTTTGCTTTGCTTACTTTTTTTAATAAACTTGTCCTTTAAGAGGATTTTCCCTCTGCAGTACCCAAGGATTGTATGAAATGCCTCCTGTGTGGTGGTCTCTGCAGAGGTTCAGCCTGTGCCTCGTGAGGAAGTGCGGTGGTGGTTTGCTCTGCTCGTGTTGTCACGTCTTCCTTCAGTTATGGGATAAACATTAACACCACAACCACCCACTAACCAGGCACTGCCTGCCATGGCTTATCATCCCAGCCCTGGGCTGTTGGAACAACTTTACAACACCCTTAAGTTTAAAACAAACACAGGCGAAACCCAGTCCCTGTGGGTCTATTAGAGCTGACCAGCAAATGTGCATTTCATTACCCAAAATATGCTGGTAGACCCAGCAGAGCAAGCAAGCCAAGGGGAAGTAGACCTGCAAAACACTTTGGATAAAATATGAAAAGTGGTTTTTATTTTTCCACCCCTCCCCTTTCTCTTCTTGATTTCCCCCCTGCTCTGAATTCCTGGGTAAAGTCTTGCATTTCTGAGGGAAGCCCGGGCGCCAAGCTGGGAGTGGGATTGGGATTGGGCAGCCCAGGCCCAGGAGAGGCAGGGCAGAAGTGAACCAGTGGGCAGTCAGAGGACAGAGTGTGTTTTAGTTTTATTTATTTTCACTTCTTTATGCCATCAGTGCTTGGCTCTGAGTGCCCAGAGGGGAGACCTGCTTGGGGTCATCTCTCCATATAGTTCAGAACCCTGCCAAGATCCTGCAGTGGGAGCAGAGCTTTGCTGGACTGGCATCCTGGGGGAACAGGGCTGAGACAGGGTGTCCCTCCTCTGGCTGGGGTGGTTGGCACAGGAAGGCAGGGACAAGGGGGCTGTGTGGGTTCTGCATGGCTGGGGACCCACAGAGCTTGGCACTGCCCAGCTCTGGCTCATCCACCACCAGGGAATCCTCTGTTGCCACCCCCATAAGTAGGAGGGAAAAGTTTTAAACTAAAAGAAGAGAGATCTGTATTAGATATTGGGAAGAAATCCTTCCCTGTGAGGGTGGGCAGGTCCTGGCACAGGTTGGGCAGAGAAGCTGTGGCTGCCCCATCCCTGGGAGTGTCCAAGGTCAGGTTGGATGGGGCTTGGAGCAACCTGGGGCAGTGGAAGGTGTCCCTGCCCATGGCAGGGGCATGGAATGAGGAGCTTTGAGGTCCCTTACAACCCAAACTATGGTGTGATTCTGTGAGTTCCATGTGCCCAGCAGGTGTGGCTCCAGGGTCAGCAGATGCAGATGCATCTCGGATGAGGACTGGTAACAGCCAGCCCTCCATTTATCCTGCTCGGTGCAAATTGCAGTCATCAGGGCTCCCCTTTCATCCCTTCTTGGTGGGCTTGGCAGGAAAAGTGCCTGCCTTTTCCAGTGGGATTCTGAAGGCACTCATTAGTTTGCAGTGTTGATGATATCTCCTGGTGCTTGGAAGGATTTTGTCATCTGAGGCCGAGCTGTGCTGTACAAGGATCCTGTGTTGGCCTGATGTGCAAGGGAGGCCAAAGCCAAGCCCATTTCCATGGGCTTTGAAGAGCCACACAGCAAAAAGTGTCTAAGGAGTTATCTGCTTTTTTTGCCCCCTTTTTTTTTTTTTTGGAAATATTTTGCCTTTGGATGACTGGCTCGTTGTTCATGTGGAGCAATGATTTTTTTTATTCAGCAATGTCCACATATCCCACTGCTTCCCCTCCAAGAAAAACACAGCAGCTGTCTCACCAGTTCCACCAGACTGGTCTCACGGAGCGAAGCCCGGCTGGTGGCTCCATGCAGGGAGTGTTGTTGCATGTGAGAAGGTGAGTCACCATCGGCTGTTTGGGCAGCAGCAGCTGTGGGCATTTTCTCTGGCTGCTTTGGGACAGTTTAACAGACTCATGCCAACTTCTGCCCCATTTTTCAGATGGAGAAATAGGTGGGGAACACATAATTGATCAAATTAAAGAAAATTCCGCCATTCCTTGTAATATTAAGAATGCTTGTGGCTTGTGAGCTCTGACATCAGTTCTTTCATCTGTATTTTGGCCAAAGAACAGGCTTTCTGAGGGGACTGTGGTACAGGGACCACTGAGCTGTGTAGCCATAGCCCTGTAGATGGGATGTCCTCTATGGCACAGGGAAAGGTGGAATTTGGTCACAAGTAGGGAAAAACTGCAGGAGAGAAGGGTGATGGGGGAGCACCTGGTGAGGGCTCTGGGGAGAGGCAAAGCAAAGGCCCCCACCTCAGGTGTGCAAGCAGGATGGAGGGGTGCACAGAGCCAAGTATCCCAGTCCCTTCCATCCCTGGCCAATGGGAGTCAGGTTGGATGGGGTTTGGAGCAACCTGGTCTGGTGGAAGGTGTCCTTGCCCATGGCAGGGGGGTGGAATGGGATGAGCTTTGAGATCCCTTCCAACCCAAACCAGGCTGTGATTCTGTGCGTTTGGGCTTTGCCCTTTGCTGTGAGGGTGAAGGAGGTGCTGGGCAGCACCAAGGCAGAGCAGCCCATCCCTGTTGTGAGAACAAGCCCAGGCCTTTGCATTCTTCCACAGAGAGAGGCTGGCCAGGCCAAGCTCTGAGCTCCTGGTGCTGTGCAGCTGGGACACAGCACGAGCAGGATGGGGCAGGGTCTGTGTCAGCATCCCTGGGCTGGGATGACACGAGTTGCTGGGCCTCTGTTTTCCGTCTCTCTGGCTCCTGGGAACGGTCCAACCCCAAGAACTGTGTGGGAATTTCCAGTCCCATGTGTTCCAGAAGTGCTTCATGGGCTCTGGCTCAGTGGTCAGACTGTGGATGGACACGCTGCTGCTCTGGGCTGGAGCTGCCGGGCACGGGGGGTTCAGCTGTGCTGGCTGGGACCCGGCACCCCGGATTTGCAGCACACATGGCAGTGGTTTGTGTTCTGCAGTGTGCTGCAAAGGGTTCCTGAGCCAGCACTGACTGCAAGTGTTCAAATGGACAAATTTAATTCAGGATGCAGAATTACTGACAAACTGCTCTCCAATATTCACCTGCAGGGTGTGATAAGGGGTGATCTGCACAGCTCAGCAGGTTTCTTTATTCAGAATGAATTAATTTGACTCATAACACACCTTTCAATATAACTCAGCCTGAAACCTCCAATCTCCCCAGTGTGTGAGCTGGTGCAAATGGCTGTGCTGATCCAGCTGTTGGGTTTGAGTGGCCCCACGGTGGCTCAGCCCGTCCCTGAGCCGCACCAGGGGCTTTGCAGGTGACAGCAGGAGGTGCTGCACTCTTCCTTTTGCTTTCAGAATTTTAGGATTTCGAGGGCAGGACTGTTCAGGAGCAGAAACTGTGGCTGTTTGTCTCCTGCCTGTGGACTAGCTGTGCCAAAGCATATTGGGTGGAAGTGGGAGGATGATGGAGGCTGAGGGAGTTCCTTGAAATCATGCTTAGATGGAGGGCAGAGCCTGGGATGGAGGGTGTGCCTTCCTCTGGAGTGGAGCTGAGAAGCTTTGTAGAACAGTGGGACTGGGGGAAGAAGAGCCTGTCCAAGGGCCTGTGGGGCTCAGGGGTTGTGGGCACTGGTCTGGGACCTGGGGGAGGTTTTCCAAATGACTTGTGCTGCAGTGCCAGGAGGAGGTTCTGGTAGCCCCGGCTGGCTGGTAGGAGCCCTCACCATGGCTTTGGACATGTCATACCTGGTTCTTTCCTCGCTGTCTCTGCTGGGACCAGCCTGGTCTGTGTGGGCAGAGCCTCTTTGGGCACATTCTCTTTGTCTGGCTGTCCTTCAGCCTTTTGCCCTTTCTTGGTAGAAAGGGAAAGGTTTAACTCACTCCGTGCAACAGATGGTCCCTCTTCCTGTTCTCTCTTTTCACATCCTTCTTCAGCCCTCCAACAAGTACCTCCCCTCTGCCTGCCCCTTTCAGGGCACTGGGCTGGTCCATATGATGTGTTGGAGGAACAATCACAGAATGGTTTGGGCTGGAAAGGACCTTAAAACCCATCTCATTCCACCCCCTGCCATGGGTAGGGACACCTTCCCCTACACCAGGCTGTCCCAGGCCCTGCTGCACTGGCCTTGAACACTTTCAAGGATGGGGTACCCCAGCACTGGGAGGAGCATCATGACAAAGGGTTGGGCTTGCTGAGGGCAAAAGACTCTCCTGAGTGACCCAGAGGGCTCAGGAGCACAGCTGTGGGTCTTGTGTGCCTCCTGGGCTCACAGCTGGGCTGGTGGCACCCTGCTCCTGCCAGCAGTCTGTGCCAGCAGCTCAGGGACTTGGATGTGATTTTTGGAAGCTGGGTTCTACTTTGAGGAGAATACAGCAGCACAGACCTTGCTGGCCTCAGTACAGAGTACTTGGAGAGGCACACAGGCTGCCTGGGGAGCCAAGGAACAGCCCTGGCCACACCCCTGTGCCAGGTGGGACCAGTAGCCAGGTATTGGTGTCTGCTGAGACACATCACCTTTAGCTGCAGAGCCCATGGAATCGTGTCTCACATTGCTCAAACCAGGCAGGTCACTGGTAATATTATTTGATAGATAAACTCCAGAAAGACTAAGAGACTTTCCCAATGTTGCACCCAGATACTGCCAGATACAGCTCTGTAATAGAAGTTCAGTGGGTTTCTTTAATCGTGGGATGCTCAAGAGGGCTGCTGTCATTAACTACGTGTCTGCACCCAGAAAGCAGAAGAACCTGGCCTTGGTAGGGCTCCTTACACCCTCAGAGCACCACCTGAACACCTGTGTGCTCTTAAACCCAATTCCAACCCTGGTACCAGGAAGGTTTTTACAGGAGAAGGCTGGGCAGGGCAGTGGGTTTAGGACACCAGTCCCAGGGACCACATGTGGCTGTGGCCCTGGACTTCACTGCTCCCTGCAGGTGTGTTCTGCCTGCAACAGCCCTGTTCTCTCCTCCTCAGCCCCACCAAATCTTAGTTCTTTTCTCTAAGAAACAAAATGCCCTGCTTTAGAGCCTTCCCAAACCCCTTGTTGACATTAACAGCCTGTGCTTTCCTCTTAGAAAAGCAGAAGGGATGTAATTTCTCCCTGGGTCTCTCTTCCCCAGTGCTGCAGCTTCTGGTGTTTTAACCCTGCTGCATCTCCTGCCATCATCCCCTCCCTGCTCTGTGTGGAGAGAATGGACCTGTAGGTGTAACCACACCAAGGACAGGTGAAGGTGCTCTGGGCTGGCCCATTTTGAGGTTTTCTCCCAGCAAATCTCCTGCGTGATGGGCAGTGGGGTGTCCTAGAATTGCACGAGCTGGGGCAGGATAGGGAAGGGATTTCAAGGCCTTTCTTCAAGGGATACCCCTGGCAAAGACCAGCCTGGAGCCTCTGTCCCCACTCTGTGCTGCCCAGATGTTGTCATTCCTTGTGGGGGGACATGAGCTCAGTATCTTACCCAAGACCACACGTACAGAGTCTCCAGACTCCAAGGCTCCAGGTGCTCTGGATTCAGGTTTACTCACCAGTCTGTGCTGCCTGGGGGTATTTCCCTGTCAATTCAGAGTGGGTTTAATTAATCATCCTCCCATAGGAGCTGCTCCTGTGAGCCAAGGAGTGTGTGAGCAGGGTAGCTGCGTCCCCGTGGGGGTGTTATTCTACATAAACAGCTTTCTATAAATAAAGAAACAGATAAAGGGATTCTGCAGAGGGGTGTCCCTGCAAATGGACTCTCAGCGTGCCTGCAAACCCTCTTGTGTAAATAACCTCACTGACAAATCCAGGGCAAAGTGGCCTGTCTGGGGTTGAGTCTCTGAAGGGAGAATGGGGTGGTGGAGCAGGCGGGTTCCTCCAGCACCCACAGTCACGTGCTGAACCTCCCTTCTCACCCCAGGCACGCTGGGGTGGCTGGAGGGTCTGCCCGTGGCATTCGTGGGCTCCAGTGGTGGCCCTGCCTCTGGTGACACCATGGCTCAGACAGAGCAGAGAAGGGAGAAAGGACTTCTGGAGCTGGTGTGTTGGGCTTGCTGCTCCTGCTCCCAGTGCCCCCTCTCAAGGGATGCAGCTCTGGTCATGACTTGGGGCTGGGGCTGCCTGGGAGCTCTGCCCCCAGCTGTGACCATGGATCAGATGAGACACAGCTCAGTGCCAAAGGGAAACCTGGGCTGGCTTTGAGAAGCAGAGCTGAACTCGAAAAGATCATAGAATCAATGAATGGTTTGGGTTAGAAGGAACCTTAAACCTCATCTTGTTCTACTCACTGCCATGGGCAGGGTCACCTGCCAGCAGCCCAGCTTGCTGCAAGCCCCGTCCAACCTGGCCTTGGACACTCCCAGGGATGGGGCAGCCACAGCTTCTCTGGGCAACCTGTGCCAGGACCTGCCCACCCTCCCAGGGAAGAATTCCTTCCCAGTATCCCATCTAATCCTGCCCACTGTCAGTGGGAAGCCATTCCCCCTTGTCCTGTCCCTCCATCCCTTGTCCCAAGTCCCTCTCCAGCTCTCCTGGAGCCCCTTTAGGCACTGGAAGGGGCTCTCAGGTCTCCCTGGAGCCTTCTCTTCTCCAGGTGAGCACCCCCAGCTCTCCCAGCCTGTTTCCAGAGCAGAGGGGCTCCAGCCCTGGGAGCACCTTTGTGGCCTCCTCTGGGCTCTCTCCAGCAGCTCCATGTCCTTCCTGTGGTGGGACTCCCCAAGCTGGAGGCAGTTCTGCAGGTGGGGTCTCACCTGAGTGGAGCAGAGGAGCAGAATCCCCTCCCTGCCCTGCTGCCCTCTCTGTGGGGATGCTTCCAAAAGGTAAAATGTGGGTCCCTGGTTCTGGAACTGGCCAAGGTGCTCCTGTGCTTCCTCTTCTCAGTGCAGGTGTTTGTGCCACTGCCAAATGGAAACCATGCCCTTCCCTGGCACCTGAAGGCACAGCTTGGGCAGGAGAGCTGCTTCCCAGCCTGGAGAGCTGGAATGTCCTGGTGGTTCCCCCAAAAAGGGAGTGAAATCCCTTTTCCTCCCAAACTTAGTGAGTGAAGCCAACCAGCTGTTTTGACAAAACTAGGCTGGATAGGGCAAAGCCTGCCCAGAGTTTTGGGCTCTGCTGGTGGAGTCAGAGAGGGGTTTGGAGGAGGAAAGTGGGAAGAGACCATGGAAAAGGAGGAAGGGGGATGAGACAGCAAGAGTTCCTGGAGAGGACAGGAGCAGAGAGGGGCTGGAGGTGAGCAGGAGGAGCACCCTGTGTCTGTAACCCCCATGTATGGGCTCCCACAGTTTCTCTGGTGCCACTTGTCACTTCATCTTCCAGAACCTTAAGGTGGTTTATAAAAATGAGGGAAAGGAACTTTTTGTACAGGTGGATAGTGACAGGACAAGGGGAAATGGTTTTATCAGGGTTAGATGGGATATTGGGAAGAAATTATTCCCTGGGAGGGTGGGCAGCCCTGGCACAGGTTGGGCAGAGAAGCTGTGGCTGCCCCATCCCTGGGAGTGTCCAGGGCCAGGTTGGATGGGGCTTGGAGCGACCTGGGCTGGTGGAAGGTGTCCTTGCCCATGGCAGGGGGTGTGTTTTCCAACCCAACCTGTCCTGTGATGCTCTCTTAGGTGTTGGGGGCTGCAACCCCAACCTGCCCCACCCCTCCCAGGCTGGCTCAGCCCCTGCCCGGTGAGCGGAGCTGCTGAGCAGCCCCTGGCACAGCTCAGAGCTCCTACAGGGAGCTGCCCCTGTTTGCCACTCGTGTGTCTGTACTCTGGGGAGCTCTCCTGCCTCTCCATGCACAGCCCTTGGAGGTGCTGGGGGGTCCTCTGCTGTGCAGCTCACTCAGGAGGCACTGGAGACCTTCCCAGCCATGGTGCCGCTTTCCTCCTGCCCTTCACCCGCCTGGGGAGAAGCAATTTTGTTGACAGGGCACATTTTCAGTTTGTAATTTCTTTGTCAGTGGCTCTGCAGGCTGGAGTTGCTCCATCAAATGCTTTTCCCTGTGTGTGTTTTGGGGCCGAGGGGAGAGCTGAGGTCCAGGTGGGGTGTGAGCTGTGCACCTGGGTGCTCGTAGGACACACTGAATGGACCTCACCCAGAGCAACATCTTGATTTCCAGACCCCACATGCTCAGTGGGAACAAGTGAAGAGTCACTTTGACTGTCCTGCTTGTTGTTGGTGAAACTTTCAGCAACAAAAATGCCCTTTTTCTTTCGCCTTTCTCAAGAGAGATTAAAAGGAAGGTTGAGATGAGTGTCCTCAAGTGGTTGTGGAGCAAAAACAGTGGCTCCAGCCTGGCATGCCATCACTGCCATCTGAGGCTGTGGTTGTCTGCCCACCAAAAATGTTTCCTTGGAGCACCAGGAGGGGGTCAGCTTGTTCTTTTTAACATGATTTTTCAGAGCACATGCCAGGGATGTGAAGCCACATGGGCAGAAGGGTGTTTTGTCCTCTGCCAGTGCCATTGGTGGCAGAAGGACCAGCTTCTGTGCAAAGCTGCTGGTGCCAGTGGTGTGGAGGAGCCACATGGTTTATGCTGCCCTGTGGTGGATACAGGAGTCTGGGTACATGGTGCTCTCTATTCCTGGAGTTTTCAAAATACTCTTCAGCTTTTGGGGTTATTCTGGGAGATGAGAAACTTCCCCAGTATCAGCACACTCAGCTTGGGTGCTCACAGAGGGGCAACAATGGGCTGGGAGAGGAGGGGTCTCCTTGGAGAGGTCTTGGGTCTCCTGTGCTTCTCGAAGTCCAGCAGCCCTTTTTCTTACCACCACATTCACCAATTGCTCCATTTGATACTCATGGTTACTCAACCCCTACTTTTTGGGGAACACCTACTGACAGAGGTCCTGGATGGGACCAGGAGCTGAGGGCAAAGGGATTCCGTGGGGCTCTGTGAAAGCTGAGAGCAGATAAATGGGACACAAAACATGCTGGAAGCCCTGGAGAGCTCCAACTGCGATATGCAGAGCTGTCATGAGCTGATCAAAACCAGATTATCTGCATCCATCAGAGATCTTAAAGGGTCCTTCTCCCTTCTTGGGACTTTGTTATGAGGCCGTGACCGCCACGTCCTTGTGTGATCCAGGAGGAGGGAACTCTGAGCTGAGGGAGTGAGGGCTGGGAATGAGCAGCCGTGGGGAGGAGCGCTGGTGGTCCCGCTCCGAGGCGTTCCTGGTGTTAAATGTCCTTTCAGTGGGGACAGCATCCCCCAAATGGAGCAAAACACAGTGGGAGATGAGTCGGGGCTGCCTTAAGGGGGTGAAATGTCCAGGGCTTTTAAAAATGGATCTTGCTGCGGGACCTGGGCCACAGGAGATCCTGGAAGGTTGGCCCTTGGCTTGGCCCAAGAATGTGGGAGAAAACTCCCGGCTGCTGGAATGTCTCTGTTGGACGTTGAGTGGTGGGGCAGGAGAGAGAGGGAGAGCAGCAGTTACATGGGATTTTCCTAAGGGGTACACTACCCTCGGATCAGCAGTGATGGAGAAAAGGGAGCAGGAGAGAGGAGGGAGAAACCTCTCACTGTAGTTGTGTGGGGTAAAAGGAAAGCCAGACTTTCCCCCTCCTTTAGAGTACCCCATCCCATGGATTTAAACACAGGCTTTAAAAGGAGAATAAAAAATAACGAGGACATGGATAGATGGTTTCTTTTTATCTCTATAACTGAAGAGATAAATGTGACATTAATTATGTGACGCGGCTTTGAAAATCATTATGTATCTCTGGTTTTTTTTAAAGGGGGTTTCAGATGTCTGTCTGGGACTAATAAAGAAGGACAATTTTTAAAAAAAGAAAAACAACTTTAAAGATGATCTGTAGGGAGAGTTTGCTGTCTTAATTTTCCCTTCTGTAGATGAAGCTTGTTCAGCTCTCCTGTTTCTTGCATGAAGTGAGCATCCCTGTGTGTGCAGGAGCTTCTGAGGGAGGGAAAACCAGAGGGCTTGTGAACTTTAATAGGACAATATGGGCTTTTGGGTGGTTGGGGGGTGAGATGGGGCCATGGGAGGGGGAAGCATTGAACTCTGCACCCCTCTGCCCCCAGGAGAGCAGAAATTGCAGCAGTCAGCAGCACTGAGTAAGCAGTTTGTTTGGTTTTGTCAAGGTCTGCAGGCATCTGCCTCCTCACCCTGGTTGTGAGGGAGCAGGGAGAGGACCAGGAGGGTGGGTGACGGGTTGTGATGGCATTTGAAGTGGTGTGTTGTGGAATCATGGAATGAGTACGGTTGGAAAAGCCCTTTAAGATCATCAAGTCCAACCATAAACCCAGCACACCAAGGCCACCACTAATCCATGTCCCCAAGTGCCACCTTATCATAGAATCATCACAGAATCACAGAACGGTTTGGGTTGGAAAGGAACTTAAAGATCATCCACTTCCAACCCCCTGCCATAGGCAGGGACACCTTCGACCAGCCCAGGGTGCTCCAAGCCCCATCCAACCTGGCCTTGGACACTCCCAGGGATGGGGCAGCCACAGCTTCTCTGCCCAACCTGTGCCAGGGGCTCACCACCATCACAGGCAAAAATTTCTCCCCAGTATCTTCCCCATCTAAACCCTGCCTTCTGGCAGTGGGAAGCCATTCCCCTTTGTCCTGTCCCTCCATCCCTTGTCCCAAGCCCCTCTCCAGCTCTCCTGGAGCCCCTTTAGGCACTGGAAGGGGCTCTCAGGTCTCCCTGGAGCCTTCTCTTCTCCAGGTGAACTCCCTCAGCTCTCCCAGCCTGTCTCCATGGCACAGATGCTCCAGCTCATGGGGCATCTCCATGGCCTCCTCTGGACTTGCTCCAGCAGCTCCACATCCTTCTGACGTTTGGGACCCAGTGTCACTGGCCTGAGACATTTTTCCTTGCAATATCAATCTGAAGGTTTCTGTTTGGCGTGCTATTAGGTAGAAACAACCCCAAAAAGCCTTATCTGAGCTGCCTTCTGCACTGCAACATGAAGGGTTGCAGGAGGCTTGGGTTTATTCCAGGCTTGCCCTGCGAGTGCCGTGGTGCAAACTCTGCTGCCTGAAGTCCAGAGCTTCTCACAGCAGCGATTATAAAATGATGTGGCACTGGGACAGACAGAGGAGTTGCTTGGGATAGGGGGAATAGGTGTGAAAGCATGAGGTCAACCCATATCCACAGTCTAATCCTTGTTCCAGGGCCAAGCTGGTGCCAGGGCTGCACGGAGGGACGAGGTGGCAGTGGAGTCTTGAGCATCCTGTGGGAGGAAGCCTTGATCCACAGACAAAAAATTGGTTCTAAATAAACACTTTGTAAAATTCGACTCCTTAAGTGAGGGTTTCCTTCAGACTTCTTGGAGGATGCCATAGGGAGGTCTCTTGGGTGACTTTTGGTGCCAGGTAGAGGTGGAGTCCTACAAGCACAAGAGGGTCAGCACTGCAGTGGCTGTGGCCTTCCAGGCATTGCTGGGCTTTAACTGCATCTCTGGGTTTTTCATGAATCCCTGTTTACCACGTGCACTTTTCCAGAGCAGCTGTGCTGGAGGCTGCAGCCATGGCAGGAAGCAGCAGGTCCACGTTAGCTCCAGGGTGAAGTGCTGCCTGTGGCTCAGGAGAGCTCCAGCCCTGTGTGTGCTCTGGATCTGGGTGGTGTTGGGAATGCAGACTGCAGGGCTCAGCACCTTCCCTGTGGGCTGTGAGGCTTCAGGGCTCGAGCTTGCATGGCACGAGGCTGCTTGAAAACCAGCTTTGTCCATGGTCCACCAAGACCTTCAGTGAGCTTGAGCTCCCTTCTCTGTGTCCTGCTCCCCACCTGAAGCAACCTGCAGAGGGGGAATTGCAGTTGCAAAGGGCAGAGCTTCCCAAAGTTTGGCAACTCACACTCTTTCCACTGCTGTTTTGGTGTACTTTTGCATGGGGCACCTCAGGTCCTGCTCTGCTGTCGAAGGGATGTGGGAGCTCTGATTCTGCTGCCAAGAGAACCCGTGCAGGTCCTGTTCCACTGTTAGGGGAATGTGGGAGCTCTTACCCTTCTGCCCAGGAACCATCCCTGGCCATGCACCACAGTTCAGCAGCCCATGCAGAATGGCTGTCCAGCCTGAGCTCTGCCATGGACCTGCCCTCTGGACGTTCCTCTCCTCTTTCTCAGTCTCTCCATGTGATGGGTATTTCTCAAGGTGGCTCCTTGGGTGAGGAGCAGGAAGGGCTCTCAGGTCACTGCTGCCCATCAAAGTCCACCCCTGTGGCACAGGGGTCATCGAGCCTTGCAATCACCATCGAGCCACGTGCAGGGGAGACGGGGAGCATGGATGTGGCCGTGAGGATGATGGCATGGTCACCACAGGAAACATCCTGGTGAGAAAGAGGGGAGGAGGGTGTCAGTGGTGTCAGTGCCTTCCCCCTCCCTCCAGCACAAAATAAATTCTGGAAAGACATCCCAGAGAAAAGCTGAGTTTGGGTGGGTTGGGTTGTCTGGATTACATGGTGACTTCGGGATTTTTATACCACACATCTGCACGCTGGCTGATGAAAGGCTCATAACTCCTGGGTGGGGGCTGTCGAGGGGATTCCATCTTGCTACCAGAGATGGGCTTCAGGGAAGAGCCAGGCAGCTCAGACCCTTTCTCCATGGGGGATTTTTCTCCTGCCTCATGCCTGGTGCCCAGGAGTTGGACACAGCCGAGCCTGTTGCATCTTGGCATCTTCCCAAGGCGGGATGATGCCATGGTCCTCCTCCTCCTCCTCCACCCTGATGGATGGTGGCTGGAGGACCAGCAGGATTAGGTCACCCTCTGTGTGGTGGCTGTGCTTGGCAGCGCTGGCCCCACACAACCTCCAGGCAGGTCCTGCTAATATTTGCTTTATGACACACGTGTGATAGCGGTGGGTGCGTGCCCGGCTGTGACCCCGCAGCGTCGCTCCCGCCCGGCGAGACGTTACACCAACGACAGCAACAATAAATCACTCCACACTTTCCATCCAGTGGATGTTTGGTTCTCACAGTACACGAGCCCCCAGGAGAAAACCATGTGCTTACTGGGGCCAGCCCTGCACCTCCCGGTGCTGCCCCAACACCGGCGCTCCTGCACCCCCGGGGGCTCCGGGCTCGACCCTCGGGGTGCCTGTCAGCGTCTCAGTGAATCGTGGAGCTCTCCATGCCCTCACCCAGCACAGGCTCCGACTTTGCCTGCGACACAGGGCATCAGCAGAGCCCACCCAGAAGGTTTTGGTGAGGGGAAGGTTTGCCCCCTGCGTGCTGCTCCCCTCACAGGCTCTCATTTACGTTCGGGAGCGATGCCCATTGCCCTGTGCCGCCTCCCCAGCTGGTATGTTAAACACTCCAACCTCAGTGACCACCTCTCAGCTCCAAAGTTTTCTGAGAAAATACAAGTGTGTGAGCTGCAGGGTTGTTCTTTCCTGCTGCCCTTCGCTGCTCCCGCTGTCTCCAGCCTGTTTTCCATGGTAGCTCATGGCCCCACCTGCTGTTTCCCTCAAAACCTCAGCTGTACCAGTGGTCCTTGTCACTGGGCCAGTTGAGGAACCAGGAGGTTCCCGGGCCCATTTCCCACTGAAGGATGCTCTCTGGTTTGCAGCATCGTGTAAATGAGCATGGGAATAGACACCCTCACTCCCCTTAACTCATCTGAGCAAAATCCCTGTTGCCAGTGTGCCAGCCTGGCACTTCTGTAAAGGATCTGTATAGTTTTTTCTCCAGTAGGACTGGGAAGGTGGGTGATGATGGAATCTCCTTGAAATATAGAAACCTGTGTGGCCTAAATCTTCTATTGCTTTGGGATACCTGGATGGGGGAGTCTGGGAGAAGAGGTGAGACATGGCCATTCTTGTGGGCAGCAGCTCCGTGGGAAATGGCTCTGGCCTCTCCTGGGGGAGAGCTCCTTTGTGGTAGAACTTGGGGCTGCAGAGATTGAACTTTTCCAGATGGTAACAGGGCTCTTATTATTAAAACCTGGCACGTTTTTCTCCCATTTGGATACAGACAAAATTATTTGTTAGTCTCGGTCCCATAAATGGGACCAGTCCCAGTGATAACACCAACTCCCCACCCCATTTATTCTTGGTTAAAGGTCTTGGTCTGGCACTTCCAGTCCCAGCCCGTGTGTTCATGGTGTTTAATGTCAAGCAGCATGTTTGTGGTGAACTGCCCTCCACGTGGCTGCATGTCCTGGCACACGTGGCTGTGATTTCCAGGGCACACCACCTTAACATCTCCTTCCTGCACTGAGGCCAGGTTGTTAACTTGGGCTCGAGCTCTGCTGCTCCAAATCCTTTGAGCTGCTGTGAGCCTGGGGGGTGCAACAGGCCCCTTTTGCCTCCACCTCCCCCTGCCTTCCCCAGAGGGGCAGAGGACAGGGCACTCCCAGCGCTGACAATACTCTGAAGCTGTTGTTGGTGGCTGTGCCCATGCCCAGCACTGCCTGAAGAACATGTCCCTTTTCGATTTGCAGCTGGGTATGGATGAACCCCTGTGTATCCAGAGGGAATTTCCACCAGCTCCCAGCCCAGCAGCTCCAAGAGAGGATGGGCAAAATGGAGTGAGGCCTCAGGCTCTGGGCTCTGGCTCCTTTCTCGATGCTGCTCCCCAGTGTGGTACCAGTGGATCTAGGCAGGAGCACTTTGTTCATGCTTGCAGTGGAGTCCAGGGCTGGCCACACTCTGTTGCAACCCACCATGGCCCCCAAGCACCATGTGGCTGCCTACCCAAGCCTGGAAGAGCACAGAGGGTTGGGAACAGCCTGGGAGAGAACACCCATGGGGTCTGGAGTGTTGCAGCCTAAACTTGTGCCTCTAAGAGCATGCAGTCCCAGGGTGTGTGTGCAGGGAGGGGACAGGAGGCTGATGCCTACAGGAGACGTGGTCTCAACTCAGGCCAGCTCTGCTGGTGGCCCCAGCAGCCCCTTGGCCACTGAGGGCTGCAGAGCTGTCCCCACGTTCCGATGCCAAGCCCGTGGCAGCTGCCTGTGGCTTTCCTCATGTCCAGCTTTGCTGGGGTGAGGCACTGCTGGAGCATGAGTAATAATCCAATCCAAACGAAACCAGAACCTGGCTCTTCTGCCTGCACTGAGTCCCTGCCCCGATCCTGCTCTACCCTCTGCAAAGTGTTTTCCATCAGCACACCCCTCAGTAGGGAATGCAGTTCTCACCATTGTAACTCTGCACAGTGTTAGGACCAGGCTTAGTGCAAAAATTCTGAGGGTGTTTTTCTGTCCCCACGGTGCCACTCCTGATCTCCAAAGTCCAGATCTTTGTCCTGCTGTGTTGCTTCTTCATGGGGGGAATCAACTTCCTTTGTTGACCCCCATTGGGACCTCACTTTAAGATCCTGCTTTAACGTGCAGTGATAGGACAAGGGAATGGCTTTAAGGTGAGGGACATTTAGATGTTAGGAAGAAATTATTGGATGTGAGGGTGGGGAGGCCCTGGCAACTGTGACTGCCCCAGCCCTGCAAGTGTCCAACGACAGACTGGATGGGGCTTGGAGCAACCTGGGCTGGTGGAAAGTGTCCCTGCCCATGGCAGAGGGTGGAACAAGATGAGCTTTAAGGTCCCTTCCAACTAAAATAATTGTGGGATTCTGTGATCTCCCGAGGTTCCATTACAGTGGAGAGAGTGGATGGAGAGGGCATGTTCACCTGGGTGGTGTAGGGCAGTCGCTTGTGGGCAGCTTTCTACTTATAGAGGGATCATCTGTCTTTGCTTAAGGTCTTGACAAGGTGGGCAGAGACTGTCCAAGGGGCCTTGACCACAGAGGAGCCCTGTGCTGGAGAAACGTGGCCATGCAGGAACAGCAGCAGACCTGCACCCGGCAAGAAAAGCAGCCCCTGCTGTGGCACAGAGTTGTTACAAGATGCAGCAGTGGAGCCAACTCAAGCAGCCTTGTTGTCTGGGGGCGGGGGTGATGCTGTGTGATCTGCAGGGGTGATGCTGAGTGGGTCCTACCACTGCAGGACAGCCAGGCTGCAGCCCATCTGCACCATCTCCAAACCAGGGGCTGATACCCAGAGTGACCTCCCCTCTGGGGTGAGCACAAGTGATCCTGACCCTGACTGTGCCTTGATGCCCCAGCATCGCCTTAGACCTGTCCCATCCCACCAATTCACTGGTGATCCAGATTCTTATTTCAACTTGGCTGTGATCTCCAGGTCTGCCCTGCTCCTCACAGGGAAGGGATGGTCCTGGCCTGCTGGCCATGAGGTTCCTCCAACTCCTGGCCCTCTCTGCACCTGAACACTTCTCACTGAGGCTTGGGAGCAAGTTGGAAGTGCTGCCTGAGGGTGGAAGCAGCCTTGCCAGCATCTGCTTCAGTGGGAAAGCCGTGAAACCACAGAGCTTTGCAGGGATCACCTTCAAAACACTTCCAGACATCTCCAGTGTTGTGGGAGAGAAGGTTCTCATGCTGGGTTGTGGTGAGGTCTGCCCACGTGGGGAATACTGTCACAGGTTTGCTGTGGTCTTATCCCCCCCTGGGGCTGTGCTGGACACTGAGCAGGGTCCTGCTGGGTCAGAGCTTGGACACAGCTGACCAAGAGCAGCGCAGAGGGGCAGCTGCTGTGGGGTGTTCTTCACTTCAGACACGGTCCCATCTCCTCGAGGGGCAAAAGCCACCCACAGAAACACACGAGCACCTAAAGGCTGCATGGAGCAGGATGGCTTCAGGATACCTGCTGCTTACTGGGTCCTGCTGGCCTTCTCAGAGAAGACCTGCCCTGGGCCTGGGCTCTTGCTTGTCTCCTTGAAAAAGAGCAGGAATGCTGCAGGAAATGCAGGGGCTGATGCCACTGGATGCAGACCTGGAGTCTTCTGGCTGCTCAAGGTTTTGCAGCTGACAGAGCATCATCCCACCTGATCCCAGCAGATCCCAGCTGAGGCCTCATGGTGCTCCCCTGTGGCCAAGAGCTTGGGAGCATGAAGGGAAGAGCTGGGTGTCCAAAGGAAAGCAAACACTGCCAAACCCCCAGTGCTCTGGTGGCTTTATGGAAAGGAGCTTGTCCTTGAAGGGGAGCACAGGGACAGGCAGGGTGGCCACTGTCACCCTGTGGGAGGTGCCAGCTGCTGTTGCAGGACAGAGCTCTCTCTTTGGGTGTCTGGGATGCACAGAGAGGAAGACTTTGTTCCCCACTGTGATGAAGGACCAGACTCTCCAGCTCTTTTCCCACCTGCCAAGGGCAGGTCCATCCTCCGTGCTGGTCCATCATCCATGGCCAACACTCCTGAAAGAGCAAGTCCTGAGTGTGCAAACTGAGGGCAGGCTGGTATCTGCTCTGCTTTAAAAATAATCCTTGCTGAGCTCTGTTCCCATTGTCTCCTTGGGAGAGGAGTTTGTTACTGAGGTGCCTTTGAAATGAGTTGAGTGATTCCTTGACTCCCCAGCATTAATATGAATGTGGCAATGACAAGCAGGAAGGTTTGGTTCCCTTGGGAGGAGAGCTCTGTCAGATGGCACGACTGCTGAAGGAGAAGCAGGCAAGGAATCAGTTACTGGAGTTCTGCCTCTGTAGGAAGAAATAAATGAATTTGTGCCTCTGACATCACAAAATAGATAAATCCCAAACCTTCAGAGACACCCTTGTGCTGCTGCCACAGCCACGGCAGTGGGGGCTGCCTTCTCATGCACGTGTAGGTCACAGATTTGGGTGCAGAGGGTGTAAGTACAGATGTGTGAATGCACATATTTGCTTTTGACACTAGAAGCATGGATTTCTGCTTTTTTTTTAGGCAGGCTTATCTTCAGTAACTGAGAAAGACCCAGAGGATTCTTTTTTTGTTTCAATTCTAGGTTTAAAGACTGTAAGTTCTTAATTTTTAAAAGTTTCTTTATTCCTTGGATTGGGTCCTTTGAGTCTTTAAGCAAGATAAAAACAAAGGATCAGGCGTTCCGTCCTATTCAGTGGCTCATTCCTGCTGGGATGTTGCCTCTATTGGTTCTTAGGAATTTTTGTGGTTTTAAAGTACTCCATTGCCCAGGGTTAAGCCAAGAGTTAAGAGGGAGGCAGTCAAAAGGCAACTCACCCGTGGGGAAGTTTAGCCAGGCAGTTACTCTCACACTCGTGTGTTTCCTGGTCCAGGACTTTCACCATAGGCCAGGAAAGGGCAGATTTTGGTTTCTGAAGCCACAGGAGAAAGGTTTCTCTCTGGAGCTGCCTCTGTTGGTGCAGCAAGCCTGTGCTCAGCCATGCCCCCCCAGTGCTCCTGCCACCTTCAGACCCAGCTTGAGGCTGTCCCTCCTGGGTCATCCTGCTTCCCACACCTGCTTAGCAAGGTGTGCACTGGCTCCTGCTTTCTTGGGAATTTTGGGGACCCAGAAGCTCTTACCTGAGGAGAGAGGGTGTTTCAAACCACCTTTGCTCATTGAGAGATTGCTAGGAGCAGCAGGCAGAGGTATCCCCCTTGGTCAAAGGAAGAGAGATGTCTCACCTGGCTGCTGGACCGACTCCCAGAGTGCACCTGCAGGCTTGTCTGTTCACCCTGGGGACATGCAGTCCAGGTCCCTTCTGGTACTCATCATCAGGGCACTGCAGCCCTTCTGCAGGGTGGCACAGACCACCACAGACTGGCTCTGCCCAGTCCTGACTGCAGAGTTCTCTGCTGGATTTAGGGATTTTCTGACATTTTCATGCTGGTCTTTGTGGCCTCTGTTGGAGGAAAAGTCCCATGATCTCTTCTTGACGCAGCCCAAGTACTTCCTGCCTCCCTCCTCCCAGCCAAGAGCCAGCTGGGCATCAGCAGACACCTCATTCCAATAGCAAACACCTCCCTCTCAACCCCCTTGGGTTTTCATGCTCTTATTTCTTTCTCAGGTGCCTGTGTCTGCTCCACCCAGCTGGCTCACCTGTGGGACAAGCAGGAAGCAGTTTTTTGGGAATGAAAACCTGTGCTGCAGGCTCTATGCTTGAGTTGCCTCTGTCTCGGTGGGCCAAGAGGTCTGCTCTGGATGCAGCTGCCCCACAGTGCCCTTTCTGCATCCCCAGGGGTTTTTGTTTGGTTTTGGACTTGCCAAGGCCCCTGGGGCATCTGGCTGTGAACCAGGTGCATTTGGGCAGGAATGGGTGGGCAGCTTGCAAATGCCTTGTCTCCTATTGCTGAGATACAGCATCTCAGGCAATCTGGGATTGGTATTTCCTACATTTCTTTAACATTCAGCCCAGTGAGACCCAGATTTTAATGCAGAACACACCACCTGGCCACCCTCACCCTGTTAAACCCTGCAGGAAAGGAGGGCTGTCACCTCACCCCTCCCTAGGTGGTGGTGATGACTCTGCCTGTGCCCTCCCTACTCATGCAGAAGGTTTGCCCTGCAATTTGTTTTGTGGCAGGAGCTCATGTTCTAATTACAGGGAGCCTGTAATCAAAGCAAAAGTGTCACGAGCTTTGGTGTTGCTGTTCTTGCCTGTGACAAGCTGCAATGGCACCAAGGCAGCATCTTTGCCTCATCCCTGGAAGTGTCCAAGGCCAGACTGGACAGGGCTTGGAGCAACCTGGCCTAGTGGAAGGTGTCCCTGCCCACGGCAAGGGGGTGGAATGAGATGATCTTTAAGGGCCTTTCCAACCCAAACCAATCTGTGAGTCTGTGATTCTGTTTCCACTTTATGTTACTGGTCAATGAAAAGTGCAGGGAGGTCCCTTGCCCTCCAGGCTCTCCTGGGTCCAGGTCATTGGGACCAGAACACACCTTTCCTGGGGTGCTCCCACCCTACTGCATTTCCACATCACCTGGGTGAAAAGAAAGCACTGTTTCCATGTTAAAAGGAGCTGCAGGCCATGCAGGTGTTCAAGTGGAGATGCTGCAAACTCCACTGCCTCTTCCAGCAGCTTTCCAAGATTCAGGGTTAGAGGAACTGACGAGCTGAATTCAGCCTGGAGCTCCCACCCAGATCTCAGCTGCTGTATTACCTGCAGTGTGAGTGGGTGCCTAAAAACATCTTCTGTTCTCCAAAGACGTTTGGAGAACCAAATTCATCAAGACAGTGCAAGTCTGGCATGTGAAAGCAGCGTGTGCTCAGCTGCTGCCCCTGGGTGAGCAGCCTGCTTTGCCTCCCTGTGATGACGCCTCTGATAGGAGGGGGGAGTGGGGATGGAAATAAGGGCTTGTTACTGGTTTGGCACAAACTAAACTTGGCTGCTGGATAGCTGCCTGATAATGACCAAAATTTTGTGGTGGTATCACGTGGAAGGATCTTGCTGTCACGGATAAGGATCTGAGAGAGAACCTCCCTGCCTCCAGCACTGGGATCTCCTCAGCTCAGCTTATTAGGTACAAGGCTTATGTTAATATTAAAACTGATAAAGGTTAATGTTTCTTAAATCCTTCTGACTTCAAACATGGTTTGTAGCACTCCAGTGCCTCTCAGCTGAAGAGCTCCAAGCCATCAGCAGGGAAGGAGGCAGCTGGAGTCCTTGTCCTCCTTGGGAGAGGGGGCAGCTCGGGAGCAGGTTGGGAGCAAGTCTGGGGGGCTCAGCAAACCCATGGGATCCCTCCTGTCATGGCAACATATGGGTGAAGTGTTTGACAGTTGTGAACAGAGGGGGAATGGAGAACTCAGAAAGAGCAGAAGAAATAGTTCCAGACTTGAGTAGAAATTATGATTGCAGTCTTCAGGTGCCTAAAGGGGCTCCAGGAGAGCTGGAGAGGGGCTTTGGTCAAGGGCCTGGAGGGACAGGACAGAGGGAAATGTCTTCCCACTGCCCAAGGGCAGGGTTAGGTGGGATGTTGGGAGGAAGTTCTTCCTTGTGAGGGTGGTGAGGCCCTGGCACAGGTTGTCCAGAGCAGCTGTGGCTGCCCCATCTCTGGGAATGCTCCAAGCCAGGTTGGACGGGGCAATGGACAACCAGGTCTAGTGGAAGCTGTCCCTGCAGTGGGGTTGGAATGAGATGGCCTTGAAAGTCCCTTCCAGCACAAATCATTCCATGATGAATGTTGTGCTCTGGGTGTGGGCTTATCCTTGCTTCCCAGAGGTGAAGCTGGTCAGGAAAAGCCTCTTGAGGATGCCCTGCTTTCTGCCCCATGACAGGGCTGTCCCTGGCCAGGGGAAGGTCTGCAAGCCTGTTCGTAGCTTTTCAAGCAGGCAGCCTCCCTGCTGGAGGTGCTGCATGGGGGGAGTGAGGGGAGGTGGATCAGAGGAAGCCCTGCCTGGCCTCCCTGCTGCAGGGCCAGGGATGTTCAGCTCCAAGCCGGTGTCGTGACTGCTGGAACACCCCCGTGCTCTCTCCTGCTCTGTGGGTGCCAGAAAAGGCTTTGTCTGGAACAGCTTCCCATCAGGAACTCGCCCTTGGGTCTCAGCATGACCTCCAGCTCCAGGCTGCAGCAGGACTGAGTTGTGCAGTTTATTTCTCGTGTTCACTGAGTGTCTTCTCTGGTTCTTCTCCAGGGGTATCACACAGTAAGAGCTGCCTTCTCCAAAACGGGATCACAGCCCTGTATTGAGTGTCATGGAATGTCTGGTTCTTCCAGCCTATTCCAGCTTGGGTAGCAGCTGATGGGAGGCTCAAAATGAAGAGGGACAGGATGACAGAGGACTGGTTATGGAGGTGATCTCTCCTCCTGTAAATAAGTGCTTTCAAGCCCATTCTGAGTACCAGGAAATTACTCATCTGCATTAGTTTGGGCTTTTATGAAAGCAGGTGGTGGTTGCTTTGCTCTGCAGGGCACACCTGCAGCTGGCAGGACGGGGGTATCCTGGCAGCAGCCACGAGGACTGGGTGGCTGAGATGTGCCCACAGCACTGAAACTGTTTGTGCAGTGTTGTCCTTGTGTGGAGGGTTTTCCCTGGCTGGTGCTGCCTGGAGAGCAGGGCTCAGAGCTGTGGAGGTGGCATTGGAGACCCGGGGGGATGGGGCAGGGCCAGACAGCTGCTTTGGAAGTAAAGGCAAGGAAATATGCTGCTGCCTGCTGGGCACCCACCCCTCGTGCCCCAAATACCCCCCAAAATGAGCTGGTCCTCAGTGCTGAAGGTTGGGATGGAGCAGTACTGCATCATCCAGCCAGGGGCCTGGATAATTTCAGGCTTGTTTGGGGTTTCCCAGATACTTTTCAGCAGAGTTTCCCAAAGTACACTTCAAATAATAGACAATTTTAATTTTTACTGCCCCTTTCAGGCTAGTAAATGGTATTTTCCTTTTCCACGCAAGCAATCTTATGCACATGGAAGCTGCTTGGCCTCTGCGGACACACACGATGCAGCTGAGGCTGGGAGAGGATTTATTTACGAGTCCCAAGCTTGTGTTCTCTTTTTTATGCCTTTTCTGCCAGATTTAGGTCTATGGTTCTCCACAAAAAGTAGCCAAGGCAAAATAACTGTGGAACTGGGATGTGGAATCAGACTGGGTGATGGGTCCCAGCCAAGCTCCAAATCTGCTCCTGGTGCCAGGGTTTATGGGCTGCTGTTAATCTGAGAGACAGCTTTGTACACTTAATAGGTGTATGATTGATCCTGGTGCCCAGGAGATCAGCTCTTCTCATCGGGTCATTCTTCATTTACAACCAAAAGCAGCTGGAAGTTTCCTCCTGGAGGGAGCGGAGCTCCTGGGTCTGTGCTGGCAGGGATGTGGCAGGGATGTGGCCACCACCATCCTTCTGCTGTCACCAGTTGTCATCAGGGAGAGTCTTGAGTGTCTGGGGTGGGGCTGGCATGGGGATGGAGCAGAGGAGCAGCTCTGCAGAGGGTCCTCCAGCCTCCCCCAGCCTGCAGCTCCTCTCGCAAGGAGAGGCTGTGCTGGGAGACACAGCACTGGGCATGGGGAGGGGCTCCCCTCCCACTCTCACACAGCCCCTTCCCACCCATCCATCCATTTTAAAATAGCTGTTGGGGGTGTTTTTAATCTAGAAAGCCTCAGGCTGGTGGTAAGACTTGTTGGGAAGGGGAGGGAGCAACGTGCCTGAGCGTGCACACTGTTCAATTAACCAGCACGGTGTAAACCCACCACCAAGCTCCCCGTCCCCCTGCCCGGGCTCAATTAGCTCTGCCTTTAATGAGAGCCTGCCTCGTGCCTCGCTCAGCTAATTAAAGAGCCCATGCCAGTAAGTTGTGGCACCAGGTTGACGGTGGGGGAGCTTTTCCGAGCAGGATGTGAAGGGAAGAGGGATCACGCTGGCAGCAGCTGCTTGGCTGGGGGCCCTGTGGATTCAGCTCCGTGTGTCCCCCCCCCCAGTCCCCCGGAGCTACTGGAAATGGAAGATCGGGTTTTAAAGCCGGGCTATAAATACGAGCGGGAGCTGATGCAACCCCGGCCTGCGGGAGCGAGGTGTTTGGGAACGGGAGAGCCGGCAGGGAGGGCAGAGCTGCCCTCACTGGGTGGGAAAGGGACGTGGCCGCTGCTCCCACTCGCCCCCTCCTCTCACCACCCCAACCTGGTGCTTCCAGGAGGGACTTAGCTGGTGGTAATCAGTGGGCTCACCCTGCTCTTGGTCCTCTCTTCCTCTAATAGAGTGTTCAGCCTGGGGAAGAGAAACCTCCAGGGAGACCTTCCAGTGCCTTCCAGTTCCTGAAGGGACTCCAGGATTGCTGGAGAGGCGCTTTGGACAAGGGGAAAGTACTGGGAGTAACAGGACAAGTTTCTGAAGCTCTTGGAACATCTTGGTTCCCCCCTCGAAGAGCAGGTCTGTGCTGAGGTGGGCCAGAGAAGAGCTGGATGGGGAGCAGAGACAGAGGGTGATCATAACATCACAGAATGGTTTGGGTTGGAAAGGACATTCAAGACTGTCTTGTCGCACCCCACTGCCATGGGCTGGGACACCAGGTTGCTCCAGGCCCTGTCAACCCTTCCCCACAGGAGAGGCTGTTTCAGGACAGGTGCTGTGCCCCAGGCAGCACCCAGGGGTGTTTCCTGGCTGAGGTTTGGTGTCAGAGCCCTGTCTGCAGCCGACTCATCACCTGCAGCAATTTGGGAGTGGAAGTACCAAGCCCAGGCCACCTTTGCTCCCTGAGTCTGTGGCTGCTCCAAAAATCCTGTTCCCTTTAATGTCCTGCTCTGGGCAGGGCAAAAGGGGGTCCCAGGGATTTGGTTAGGGGGAGGCCACTGCATTGCAACCTCTCAGCTGGTGCATATCAGTAACTGTGATTTGTTAGGAATAATTCTTTGTCTGGAATTCAGGAAAGAAATTTGCACCTGCCGAGGAATATTTCAGGCTGGTGTAGAAGAAACACAGCAAAGACTCTTGAGAATAATACACTCTGTGGGTTTCAAAAGAATTTCTTGAGCAGGCCAATGTTTTGATACCTATGAAGCTCCTTGCAGGACTTTGCCACAAGGCTTTTATCAGTGAGAAGGGAGTGCTGGGAAGCAGTTCCATAGGGAAGGGAGAGTCAGAAGTTTTGTGTATGTAGGCTGCCTTTGGCCTTGTGCCCGCCCCTGCTGTGCCCTGCACCTTTCCATCCCGCCTGTTTTCCTCTTTAGCAGGACTTGTGTTTCTTTCCAGCAGGTACTGCCTGAACCGAGAGCATGGCACCAGCCCACGGGTCCAGAGTATAAAACGCAGCTCCCACTGCTGCTCCTGCAGCCCGAGCCCTCCTTCTCACCTTCCAAAGCATTCTGCACCTTCCTCCCTGAGCTCCGGAATGCTTTGGCCAGGTGTGGATGTGTTTGCTGTCTCTGCAGCCCCTGGGGAGGGCAAAGAGCTGGCGAGGAGATGCCCCAAACCCGCGTCCCCTTTGGGGACACTGAGCTGCCGTTCGGTGGCAGCATCCCTGCACCCCCCAAACCCTGTCCTGTCCGGGGCTGAAAATCTGTGCTGATACGGGTGCGGCGTGTGCACTCACTCCGGTATTTTAAGCCCAGCACACGTAAATCCCCCCCGAGCCCGGTCAGGAGCCGCGGCGCGTCAGCCTCGTGTGCGGCTCCAGCGCCGGTGATGGGATCGGGAGGGATCTGGGATGCAGCAGCAAAATCCTCCTCGTGCAACCATGTGTGGAGCCCTTTAGGTGTCGCGCTGGAGCGGCGAGTCCCCCGTGAGCCCTCGGCCTCCTCCTCCTCCTCCTCTCCTCGCCTCCAGCCTGGCCGCGGGCGCTCCGGTAACTCTGTCTGCCCGCGGCTGGCTCGGGACGAGTCATGCGGAGCCGTGACAACCACACCGCCTGGCACGCATCGAAGGGGCTGGCACGGCTCTAGTCTGTGGCTTGGAAGCAGCTTGGAGATCTGTTGGGATCTTTGGGATCTCACGGGGTGTCCCAGGGTGATGCCCGGTGCCGCTGCCCCCACCCCACGGGCGGCTCCCGCTGATCGCGGCTCTCCCGGGAAGGGCATAAATCACCGGCCCTTCAGGAGCCAGGCGGGTGTCCGGTTTCCCCGGGCTCCAAAGCATCCTCCTCGTGGGGCCGGCTCACATGCCGATGGTTTGCTCAGGGCTCTTGGCCGGCTTTGGGGAAAATCTCAGTTCCCTGGTGGTGACACAGTGTGGGCAACGTTTGGGGAATGCTGGGAGCTCCTGGGACAGGAACTCGCGTCTCCTGTTGCTCCGTGTCCCGTGCACTGGTGATCGAGCAGAACTCCTGCTCTGGGGTGGGATGGAGGATTGGAAGGGGTCAAAACTAGGAGCTGCCCCTACTCTGCATCTGCCCCTACCCTTCTCCTCCAGAACAGGCTGTTTGTGTCCTCTGCTGTTTCTCTTCCCCCCCTTGAATTTTTGTCTCTCTGTAGTGTTACCTCTCAGCTTTCCATTTTCTTGTCCTAATTTTTCATTTTATTGTTCCTTTTGCAGTCGGAGCCCTGGTCTCTTCTCCTCCCCCTGCCATCTCTCTGCCCACTCCTGGATTCAGAGCCAGCTCCTGGGTCATGCTGCCCCATGGAAGTGGAGAGCCCCAGCTGGAGGAAAGCTGGAAGCTCCAGTGGGGTTTGGGAGGTCTCCAAGAGACCCACAGCCCAATGTGGCATCTCTTCGAGCAGAGATGTCCAGGTGTAAAGTGACCTGTGTTTCTGCTGGCACATTAAATTGCATCTCCAGTCCTCTCTGGGGGCATGTCCAGCCAGAGCAGGGCACATTAGGGACCCAAACTCACGTGCCCAGCCCACACTTTGTCATGGCTAAGCTATTTTCAGGCTGGCTCATTTTGTTCCTGCCCTGGCATTTCCAGTGACATCAGAGGCTCCAGACCTGAGCCACTGGAGAGAAGGGATTCAGTTGTTGGAGCACTTGTGGAAAGATTGGATCATTCAATTCAATGAGAGAAGATCCTGCTTCTCTGGAGGCAGTTCAAAAAGCTTGGAACTGCTTCCAAAACTCTGACTATCTGACCTTGGGCATGAATGCTGTGCCTCCTGCAAGTACTCCCTGCACAGGGACTCTCTCAGCACTGGCAGCCCCATGGCCCCAGTATCTGCAGCTTGAATTCTGGCCTTGCAGGTCCTGAGCTCTCCCTCTGCCTGTGGTAGCTTTGTCTCCCCTTGGTTCACACCAGAAGGTGGATACAGGGAAGCTGTTTTCTGGAGGAGGCATGTTGAGGTGTGGAAGGGGCAGGTATTTGACTTTCCCTTGTAGCTAGTCCCCAGGAAAGCCACCATGGGCAGGAGGTGTCAGTGCTTGAGAGGTGACAGACGTGTCATCTGTGAGCCAAGCTGGCTCCACTGACCACCTGGATGTCTGCCCTGCAGAGCACGGCTAATCCCCCCCCACCAAAGGCCAAGTCCTGCCTCTGCTCTGTAGGATTTTTACCATCCATTTCAGCAGGATCTGGTCTCATGCATTTGGGAGAGGCAGGAACAGAATAAGCAGATAATATTTATGGTTCTTCCATGGGTCATTCGCTGCTTGGGAGAAGGAAGCTGTACTGGGTTGCTGGATGGTTCCCAGGGAGAGGGGACCTCCATGGGTTTCAGCTTCTTTCCACAGGGTGAAAGCAGAGGCAAGGAGAGAAGCCTTAGGGATGCAGTGCCCTGAGGAATGGTACAACACCTAATGGGGCCTAACGTGCTTCCAGGATTGGAGTGTGGTCCCTCCCTGTCCTGCTGTGGAGCACCGCCAGCAGCTGGGACATGGATGAAGCAGAGAAGATTCCCATTCCCTTTCCCAGCAGGATGGAGGAACAGAAAGAAGCAGGTTCAGTGCCGGGAATGTGGAAGCACAGATGCCTCTCCCCTGCTTTCTTTTCCTCCAGCTTTACAGTGTTTTATGGGGCCGAGCAGGTTCCCCAGAACCGGCGGCTGCAGCGCCGAGCGCAGCTCGCTGGGCTCCGGGACCCGCGCGCTCCCAGAGTTCAGCACGGATCCGTGGGAAATGTGGGATGGTGGCAGGAGGGGAAGGGGGAAGGAGCAGGAGGAGAAGGGTGTCCCCCGAGCCCCCCCCGGCCCGCTGAGCGTGCGGCGAATTCCTGCCGGCTGGGCTCATGCGAGAGCATTATCCCCGGGATGAGCTCATGTGCGAAGCGCGCGGGTTATCCGTGCGATTCCGGGTGCTGGGGCACCGGTGGCGGATTCCCCGGAGTTATGTGCAGTTGCCATTTCCACGCATTCCTGGGCTAACAGCCGATCGGGTTTCGCCGTTCACAACCCCATTGAGCGCTCAGGGCCGTGGTTCCCGACGCCGGTGATGGAGTGAAATCTCTGAGCTGTCTGGCTTCTGCTTTCCCAAACTTTGCCTTCCCCCTTCCTCTTCCTTGGTCTCCTCCAGACCCTCCCTCCTCTCTCCCACAGTGCTGACAACTTCGCATGTTCTCCATCCCCTTTCTCATGTCTGGTTGAGCTTTAATTTGTGATGCCGGTAGGAGCTTGGTTGAGGCCATTGCTGTGGGATGCTTGGAGAGCTCCTGTGCCCTTGACCGTGTGAGGGTGAGGTTGTTGATGAGCAACTGCACCCATCAGCACCTTGCTCTGCTCCAGTGGAGTATCCTGGCAGAAAAGCAGAGTCTGGAGCAGGGTAATTCCCTGATGTCCCTTTGTCTCCACTCACAGGAGGGACCTCAGGGAAGGTGGACAGCTGCAGAAGGAGACTTGGCTGGGTTTGACCAAAAGACTTGGCTCTCTGTTTATAATTCAGTATCCAGTAGGTCAGTGATGAGACTAGCCCAGTTAAGGTGTCTGTGACTACAGTGGAGGGTCAGCTCATGTCAACCACTCAACCCAGGCCATGGGAGGGTCTGCACGTAGCTGCTGGACCACCCATGGCAAAGGACACTCTCCAGAGCGTGGCCTGCTCAGCTCTTAGCTCTCTTCCTGGTGAGGGAACCAGTAGGGGCATAAGTTGCAGAAAATGAGCTCTTGTAGGGCTGGTGGGTGTCCATGTGCAGGAGAGGCTCTTGTGTTGGCTCCAGGCTGGGCTGTGTCCCTGCCCACAACTCGCTGTGACAGTCGGGGTGGTGGCCCCTCACCCATACCCATCTGACTACATGGGAGCACTTGGGGAGAGCTCAGGTGTGTCCCCAAAGGGTGAACCCAATGCACACAGATCAGTGTCCAGCCAATTAGCAGCAAAGTGGCTTAAGTCTGTTCCTCTGCTTCCCAAGGTCATCCCACCATTGAGAGGGAGAACCTGCACGGAATGTCATGGCTATGCTGGCATCTGCCCTGTAACTTCAGGGGGTGATTTTGCTGCCACGTCCAAGCACAGACAACTCTGCAACCTTCAAAGTCAGTGCCAGGAAGGGAGGCCTTGGAGGTGATAGTGGGTGGCATACCATTGCTCAGATATCCCTGGTTTCAAGTCAGGGAGTGAGGTGAGTGAGGAGACAGCCTGATCACCCAAAATGAGTCTTCCCCCTGAATCCAAGGGTCTCCAAGACCTCCAGGGTGGAATCAGCTCATCCCTTGGGACCCTGCAGGGGAGTGCTTGGAGAGAGAACTGTGGGAGGGTTGGACTAGTGTGCAGTCCAGGTGAATTTTCGACTCTGCTGAAAGGTGTTGGGTGAGCCCTGGGGTGGGTCGGGCAGGTACTCTGCAAGTGTAAGTGTTGGTGCTGGTTCTCAGAGTTGTGATCCCATCTCCTCTCCTGCTCTCCTCTGCAAGGGTGGGAACTGTATCCCAGTACAGTGGAGAAGAGCTGCTTTGGATGCTCTAGGAAGTAGCCTTTTAAAAGAAAAATAATGCCTGAATGTCCTTTTTCTGGAGAATTCTTGCTGCTGCTTTGTTAGGGCATGAAGAAGAGGCATTTATTACAGCAGCCTCAGAAATAAATTGCTGAAACTGTCTATGTGAACGGAGCAGAGGGCTAAACTCTGATTTGTTTTTTCATCTTCTGTGCCTTAAAAAGCAAAAGATGGAGCGATGTGAGTAGATATAAAACATGGAAATGGCCAAATTAAAAAAAAAAAAATCTTAGGAAAAAGTGGAAAGATACAGCTGTGATCAAGGCAAACGTGTGTGATCCTGTGCTGTGCGGGTGCAGGCGCTGCTGCGGTCTTGCGCTTCTGGCGAGGGGCCTGGCTGACACGTTACAAGATATTTTATATAGCTGTGCATTGCAGCTTTGTTAATGTTGTTACATGAACCTTTTTAATTTCCTGCCCCTTTTTTTTTTTTTTTTTCCCCTGTGCAACCTTAGGATGCTGCCAGTGAGGTTCACTTTGTGGACGTGGGTGTGTGGAGAAAGAGGGAGGGAGGGAGGAACGCAACGAGGGGAGATGCTCGACAAAGCTCCCTGCTTGGGGAGGGAGCCCGGAGGAGATGAGGGGTCGCTGGGCTCTGACACTGGAGCGATGGAGAGGCGGAGATGAAAAGAAAACAGCCGAACCGTGCCGGTTCAAACCTTCTACTAGTTCAGCGGGAGCGAGGTGAAGGGTGTTGACATGTTAAGTGGTGGCAATTAGGCCGGGTGTTTACACCTTATTAAGTGGTACTGGGGGCAGTTGGCACCTCCGAGCCTCCGAGTCTGCAGGCTCCGCCGGGACACAGCACGGACGGGCTTGTTCCCGGACTTTGGGGCTATGCTGGTTTTTGCTGAGATCCATAAAACTCTCCTTGCCGACGGGCGAGGCAGCAAATCCTGCCGAGGGCAAAAGGGAAGTCCTTGCGAGTCAGAGGAGCCAGTCCAGCGTTGGAGTCGTGGCACCCTCTGTCCAGCTCTGCCACGGTGGCACTGGCCCGGCTCAGGTTTTCCATCGAGACAGCCAGCACCATTCCCTGCTTTGGAAGGGAGGGCTTGATCCTGTGCCCACTGAAATGTGGGGCTCAAGGTTCCTGGGGGCTGGGATGTGGGGACCTCTGTGCAGTGTGACTTTACTGTCCATGACTCCAGCTGGTAACAGAGCACAGTGTGGTGTGCCAGGCACCTGCCGGTGCTTCTCCATCCTCAGAAACAACGTACCGATGTAGAAGCGTCAGGCACTTCGGGATGTCCATCCCCCCACCCCACTGCAGCTGCGCAGCCCAAGCAAAGGAACTGGCCGAGGCAGGGTTTTTTTGCAGCTCTCGAGCCCTTTGCCACCAAACTCGCCCGGACACTGCAGCCAGCCAGGAGCTGCTTCCCAGCCCATCAGCCATTTCCAGGCTCACTGTGGAGACAGCCTGGGAGAAGGGCTCATTCCCCAGTGACTGTACCAGGGAAAGGGGAGGCCAGCCCATGAAGTGCCATAAATCCTGCCACACTGCACTTTTTATTGTGATTAGGGGCTTTCATGAGACCCACCTGTGTTTGGTCATTGGCATTTACTGGTTATGTTTGTCCTGGTCCTGATTCAGCCCATTTGGGCACACTGATTTGACTTCCAACATGCTTCCAACCCCCTTCATGGGGCTGATTGAGCAGCTTGGGGTTGGGGTGAGTTAAGTCCCTTCTTGGTCAATCCATGTACTGCTCTGTCACTGATGTCTTTCACTGATGTCACCAGAGATTGGAGCAGAGCAGTACATGGATTGACCAAGAAGGGACTTAACTCACCCCAACCCCAAGCTGCTCAATCAGCCCCATGAAAGTGTTCAGAAAACATATGGATGTGGGGATGAGGTTCAGTGGTAGGCTTGGCACAGCTTCGTTAGTGATTGGACTGGATGACCTTGGAGGGCTCTTCTAACCTGAATGATTCCATGATTCCCTCACCATTCCACCATACCTCCAGACCATCTTCTGCCTTTCCCCCTACTCCCCCTCTTCTTCCCATGCTTGGGAAGGCGGTGGACACAAGCCTGTGACCTCACTGCTGTCACCGTGGCATAGCAGCATGATGTCACGGTGCCGCAAATTCGGCGGAGGAGGAGCGTCCTGGCAGGCGTGAACCGCGAGGGGGGCGAGGGGGGGACCATTGCACTGAACCGGAGCAACGCCGACACCGGAGCCGGCGTCAGAGCTGCTCCACTCAGGGTAATGGCTTTCAGTGTTTGCTTTTATGTGACAGCTGCTGCTAAAGGCTGGCGGCTCTCCAGGCAGCCCGAGTCGGGGCTGAGCAGCGCGGCCGCTCCTCCGGCAGCGCGCCGTGCCCTTCAGAGAGACAGGCTCTGCGCTGCGGAGAAGATGCATTTTTGTGGTTCTTGTGGTTCCCTGTGTTTTTTGGGAGAAGGGAAGAGGCGACTGGAGCACAGACCCGTGGCTTGAGCGTGCTCCGGGCCAGGCGAGCGGCGCTGGGAAGGTTTAGCACTGCCTGGCCCGGCACGGTGCCCACCGCCTGCCCAGCCGGGGTTCCCAGGGACCAGACCCCTCTCGCCAGCACTGGCTGCTCCCTAATGCCATGTCCCTCGGCTCCCTAATGCCATGTCCCTCGGCTCCCTAATGCCATATCCCTCGGCTCCCTAATGCCATGTCCTTTGGCTCCCTAATGCCGTGTCCCTCGGCTCCCTAATACCGTGTCCCTCGGCTCCCGTGCTCGCTGTCAGCTGCCCACCCTGTGAGCAATGGCACAGGGGTGATGGCCCCTTCCCTGCCCACGGGGCCGGCGTGCAGAGCCCGGCGTAGCCCCGGCCGTCGGGGTTTTGCTGCAGGCCGGGTTTTCCATGTCTGCTGCTTTGGCACGGGGCTGCGCGAAGGCATCTTTTACCCTGAGAGCAAACCCATGGTGACAGCTACCGCGAGGGGTGAGATTGAAACCAGATGCACCCCTCTTTCTCAAACGCCAGCAAAGCCAGAAACAGCCCTCTGGGGACGGATCGTCTGGGCAGGGCTTGGATGCGCGGCTTCGGCCCTGGAGCCCCGGAGCGGGCGGTGCCCAGCGGGTGCTCCCCACTGCCGGGCAGGGATGGGGGCACCGCGGGACCCTCGCCCGACAGGCAGCGTCGCCCGGAGCACACACGGCCCCGGCTAACGAGAAAAGACATCGTTAATTAGAACAAGGCGGCGCGTAGTATGTGTGGCGCCGGCTTTTAAAGGGCTTTGCGTGTTGTCTTCGTTATGGGTGTGAGAATGCAGCTCGCTCGCTTTTTCTTTCCGAACAAATTAAGGACACATTTCACCCATCAGGAGATGAAATAAAATACGAGCAGGGAGGGAGCGTGCCAGGCGAGCTCCCTCTCCCCGTCCAACCTCCCCGCCCCGCGTGTGGCGGACCCCATGGTGGGCAGGTGCTGCCGGGCTCCTGCCTGCCCTGCCATGGGCACGGCACCATCCCCTACCTGCCAGCCTTGCCCAGCTCACCTGGGCTGCTGAGGTGGGCAGGGGGACATGGTGCAGTTTGGGGCTTGGGAGGGTGGAGATACCCACAGGTGGAGCAGCCAGTGGAGCCTGACGCCCTCGGGATGCTCCTGCTTCGTGACAGGATGAGGTCTGTACCATGGTGGGATTTCACTCTTCAATGCTGACCATAAGGATTAGAGTCCTTAATTTATTTTTAGATTGTTTTTTAGTGTTGCTGGGTTTGACCTCCCCAGAGAAGCACCATGCATAGGACCTGGACTGGAGGGTGAGGTGTGGGCTGGTGGCAAAGACAGGAAATAAAGCTGTTCCTGTGAACAGGCATGATGTTGGTGTCCTGTAGTTAATGATTCCAAGGACTTCAGAGATGCTCCCAGGGCTGGAGCCCCTCTGCTCTGGAGACAGGCTGGGAGTGCTGGGGGAGTTCACCTGGAGAGGAGAAAGCTCCAAGGATACCTGAGAGCCCCTGCCAGTGCCTAAAGGGGCTCCAGGAGAGCTGGAGAGAGACTTTGGACAAGAGCCTGGAGGGACAGGACAAGAGGGAATGGCTTCCCACTGCCAGAGGGCAGGGTTAGATGGGATATTGGGAAGAAATTCTTGGCTGTGTGGGTGGTGAGGCCCTGGCACAGGTTGTTCAGAGGAGCTGTGGCTGCCCCATCCCTGGAAGTGTCCAAGGCCAGGTTGGGCCTTGGAGAAATGTGGGACTTGGAGCAACCTGGTCTAGTGGAAAGTGTCCCAGCCTGTGTCAGGAGCTTTGGAACTGAATGGTCTTTAAGGTCCCTTCCAACCCCAACCACTCCATGATTCTGTGAACTTGGCACAGACAGCTGCCATCCCTGGCTCTGGGAGAACCACAGCAGTGAGAGCTGGGAGAGTTGTGCTGGGCAGCAGTGCCAGGCTGAGCACACGAGCTTGGCTGGGGACAGGCACGGCAGCCAGGAGAGCTGGGGAGCTGGGCACTGCTGGGATCTGTCCGAGAGACTCCTGTCTGGGGACACAGGTCTGGGAAAACAGCCATGAAGGGTTTCCAGTCCTTTCCAAGTCCTCCCACATCCACCAGAGCATCAGAACTGAGGAAGCCTGAGAAAAAAACCTCCAGTGCAGCCATCCCTCCCCCCTCAGTAATCCGTTCTCTGAGCTGGATTTAGGGATTCACTGTGGCATTAAATGCAAATAACAGACGAGTTGGTTTTGCCCCAAATGGGGGAGGAAAACGAGTCTGGGAAAGGAGTTTCTGTGCGGTAACGTAACCGTAGCTCGGAGGGGCCCACAGCTCCGCCGTGTGTGTCTCTCTCTGCGTGCCTCTGTTTTCCTCCTAATACTCGTGGCCTGCTGGCTTGTAACGTGACGACTTTTCAACGTCAATAATGTATTGAATAACATTGTCAGAAACTGGGGGAAGCGTTAACTCTTTCCCTCGCCTGCAGCTTGCCATGGGAGCCTCTGGGGGAGAGCTGTGGTCCCATGGGCAGGGTTGGGTATGTTCAAACCCAGCCCTGGGGGGTCCCTCACCTTAGGATTGCTCCTTGCACAACCCCAGGGACAAGAACAATGGGCGCCTTGTCCTTCCCTGTCTGTTGTTAGCTTGGCTAAAGGGTGCAGAGTGGGCACGTTTAACCACAAATTAGTTAGGAGTTTATCAATGGAGTCACATTAAATGGCAAGGCATTGCTTGCTGTTGAATTTGTCACATCTCTGATTTTTTCTCCTGTCCTGGTAACCGAGGAGCAGCTTTTAGCATTTCCAGAGTGGATGTTTTCCACCTGGGAAGTGCCTCTGCCTCTAGTCTGTACTGACCCAGCTGGGACCACTTCCCATCTCAGACTGCTACTTACTCCTGCCCTGTCTTTGGAGACGTCCCCTGTTCACAAGGGCAGCACTTCCCTTTCCTCTTCCTTGGCAGTCAATGTCACTTTTTTCCCATCATTGACAGATTTTTTTTCCCATCATGTTCCATTTTTTTCCTCCCACTGTGGACACAGCTCTCTGGCAGCACTGAGGAAATACCAATGCCAGCAGGCAGCAGTTGGCTTGTAAGTCAATAAGCACAGAATCATAGACTCCTAGAATCATGAAGGTCGGAAACGACCTTTAAGACCAAGTGCAACCATTCCCCCAGCGCTGCTAAGGCCACCAGTAAACCATGTCTCCAAGTGCCACATCCACACATTTTTTGAACACTTCCAGGAATGGTGACTCTACCACTGCCCTGGGCATCTCTGCCAGGGCCTGACCACCCTTTCCATGAAGAAATCTTTTCAATATCCAAGTATAAGCCTTGCTGGTGTAACTTGAGGTCATTTCCTCTCACCCTGTTCCCTGGGAGCAGAGCCTGACCCACCCGCGGCTCCCACCTCCTGTTCAAGGACTTGCAGAGCCAGAAGGTCCCCTCTGAGCCTCCTTTTCTCCAGGCTGAGCCCTCCCATCTCCCTCAGCTGCTCCTGCTGCTCCAGCCCCTGCCCAGCTCCATTCCCTTCCCTGGACACGCTCCAGCCTTTCAATGTCTTTCTTTTCATGATGTGGCCAAAACTGACCCCAGGATGCGAGGTGCCTCAGCAGTGCCAGCACAGGGGATGGGCACCGCCCTGGGTCTGTGACCACACTATGGCTGGTGTGGTGGCACCCCACTCACCCCTCTCACCCCACTCACCCCACTCACACTTGGCTGCAGATCAGCAGTGCCAGGATTTCCCCTGGGGTGATGAAAGTCAATTTTGACAGCACTACCTGCTGGCTGTGGGTCCAAAAAGGACTTGCCATTGTGGGGGCACTGTGCCCACCCTCCTCCTCCTGCCATCCCCTCAGCACAACGAGCCCACTGACCTCATTGCTCAGCCCCTGGGGCAGCACAGCTCAGCAGCATCTCCTTTGCCCTACCCCAGCTGGTGCTTTGCATGGTGGCTTTTATGACATGGCCTTATGGGCTTTGAGCTCTGCCTTGGCAAACCTCACAGCTTCCCACGCCAGCTTTGAGTTGGTTGGGATTTGCAGCTCTGGGGCTGCTGTTGAGGAGGGGGCAAGTCTCTTGCAAGAGACTGGCTTGGGTGTATTGGACAGCCAGTCCAGGTAAAGCCCAGCCATCCCTGGCATCCCTGGCTCCTCACTGTTCCCTGCCACCTTCTGTGCTTGGGGACAAGGCTCAACATGTCCCCCTGTCCCAGCCTGCCTTCTAGTTGCATTTCACTGTGCCCCGCAGTATAGTGGGGTGGCATGGGATGGTGGATTTGGGCCACTTGGCAACTGAGAAGCTGTGCCCCTGTCCAGACACCCCATGCCTGCCCTGCTGTGGGATGGTGTCCACAGCAGGGGTCTCTGTGTAAGTGTTGTGAAAGGTGGCACACGGGGATGCCACCGGCTCATCGGGGTGACACAAGCTGGGCTCACTCTGCAACCTTGAGGTGCAATTCCCTCCTTTCTTCCCAGGCCGTGCTCAGAACACCATGTAGGGGATGGCTCCTGGATCATTTTCCATGTTCCTTGGAGAGCCCCACAGCTACTGATCACACGTTGGTCACACGAACAGGACTGATGTTGCCGGAGACACGTCCTCTCTCCCTTTGCTTAGTGTTCTTTGGGAAGTTTCTTAAGAGCTTCCCCACCTCCTCTCAGAGCAGTTCTGGTTTCCATGAGCCAGGAGCAGACAGCGTGTCCCTCTGTGCTCACTGTGTGCCCCAGCCCCGTGGCATTGCCCTAGGGTGTCACCCCATGTGTCCTGCTCACTCGGGGGCTTCTATGGGCTGTGGGCTGCAGGAATAGGGACCCAGCTGGGATTAGCTGCTCGCTTTCCAGCCAACGTGACTTTGGCTAAGTGCTGTGGGGGACCTCCTCCCCTCCTGTTTGGCCTCAAGGAGAAGAGGGAATTAAAAAAAAAAAAAAAAAAAAGAAAATGTTGGTTTTGTTTTGGCTGGGGAAGTGGAGCCACAAGGAATGTCGGGAAACCACAGCTTGGGTTACCCTCTTCCAGTGCACGGCATGATGCTCTGGCGAGGAGGCAGAAGAGGCTTCTCCCTCCTTGCCTTGCTGAGGCAGAGCATAAAGCCCAGTCCTGGCTCTCAGGAGCTCTGTGGAAGGAGGGACTGTTGCTGGGAAGGCACCCTACAGGCAAGGTGGAGGTTGTTCACTCCAGATGGCAAACAGGGCTCTCTGGGGGCTGAAACCAGTACAGGTGGTGGTGAGAGACCAGTGCTCTCCCCACTGTCCGCTGCGACATGCTCCCTAAAATAACCAGCTTGTGGTTTTGAGGGATTTGGCCATGGGTCAAGCCTTCCAAGGAAACCAGAGCTATGTGGAGGAGCACTCAGGCAGGAGGCAGGTGTTCCCCAATGGATGTGAGTGGGCTCTGAACCTCCCAAAGGGTGTTCTTGGAGTCAGTGGTTCCTGGAGGGATGGGTGTGGTTTTGGGCATCTTGTGTTGGGCACACTGACCAGCTGCAGGGTTTGTACTGGTTGGGACCCTTGGAGATAGCACATGAGTGTTGGCACCACAGGAGATGGGAACCTTCACCTCTGTATGTGCCTCCTCTGGTGCAGGGACATCACCAGACCAAATGAGGGGCTGAAGTCACCTGGTTTTTCCTTCTGGGGAAGAGCAGACTGAGGTCAGACCTCATTGGTGTCTGCAGCTTCCTCACAAGGGGCAACTCCAATCTGTGTTCTCTGTGACCAGTGACAGGACCTGAGGCAACAGCTGGAGCTGTGTCAGGAGGATTTAGGTTGGATCTCAGGAAAAGGTTCTTCCCCCAGAGGGTGGTTGGGCACTGAACAGGCTCCCCAGGGCAGTGGGCATGACTCTGAGGCTGCCAGAGTTCAAGAACCATTTGAACAATGCTTTCAGGGACAGGGATTGTTGGAGTGTCTGTGCAGGGCCAGGAGTTGGACTGGTGGTCTTTGTGGGTCCGTTCTCACTCAGGATATTTTGTGATTCTCTGATTTTACAAAATGCTCAGAAATTAGTTCCATGCAGAATCAATGAGAGCTCATGAAGAGCCTCAGATATCCTACTTAGTCTTTTCTGTTGAGGAACCAGTATTTTGGCACAGGACACAAAAAGAAACCTGTTTTTCTAGCGTGGGACTAAACACAGAGACATTGGGGAGCAGGACAGGGGGAGCAGCAGTTGTTCCTGGTCCAGAGCCCTCTGTTTGTGGTGCAGAGCCTCCAGCTGAGGGGCTGGTTCAGTGCCAGAGGGTAGAGGAGGCTTTTACACCAAATACTGTGGACTTTTTCTATCAGGATAGCCTCAACTCAATGCAGATCACCTGTAGGACATCCCTGGGGCAGGTGAGGTCATAAGGCCACAGTAGCTGTGTCACCCAGGGCAGGAGAAGCAGAACAGTGTGTCTCCATCCAGGTAGGCTGTGATGTGCAGGGGAGTCTCACTTGCAGGTCTGGGCTATGTCACACACAGTACTTGACTCTCCATCGTGTGACATGTTGGGGGACAGCAGGGACACGGACTGGGACAGCTCTCACTGTGCACTGCCAGAGGGGAACAGGGGCTTGCAGATGGGAACAGGGCATTACCTGCTGCTGCCTGTGATGGGGGAGCAGGCAGGGAGGAGGCAGGAGCATCGGCAGGGGCCCAGGAAGGTCTCCTGAGCTGTGGGATGTGGCACCCACCCTGGGAATGCTCAGCTCCTGCCCTTTGGGTGACACTTGGAGCTTTTGGAGAAGGATAGCAGAGACCTGAGAGCACCTCTTCAGTAATGGAGAAGCAAATGGTGTCACTCTTTGGTCTCCAAACCCATCTGCTTTTGAGGGGACAGATCGAGAGGAAGGAAGGAAGACCTGAAACCAGAGCAGGAAGTTCCTGAAAGTTGAGAGCAGCCTTCACCCCGATGTGCTGAGCCTCTCTTCTCCAACGCCTTTGGCTGAGCACTAAGTGGTGTTAAATCTTAGCTGCAAACTCCTTTGAAGTTCACATCCTCCCTCCTGGTAATAAATCCAGCCATGGCAGTTGCTGAGCTCCTGTTGTGGCTCTTCTGACTTTACCATATCCTCTTCTTTGGGTCTGTCCTGACTTCTCATGGTCCCCAGGGTTCTGTTGGTGATGTCTTGTCCCCCTGCAGGGGTGGCTGAAGGTGCAGGGCAGGCTAAAAGCACAGTGACCTTCTGGGGGGAGCAGAGCACACAGAGAGTGAGTCCTGCAGGTTTTGTTGGCTCCTTAGGAGCTGTGTCTGAGCATGTCCCCACAGTGGGACAGGGGACAGCCTCCCACAGTGCTGAGCTGTCAGCACTAGACATGGGGCAGTAACTGGAGGTGACCAGGAATCAGTGAGGACTTAAGTGCCAGGACGTAATGCTCAGGGGGTGCAGGATGTGCTTTGGAATGTTCCTTATGGGGAGAGGGGAGATCTGGACAAAAGCATTCAGCACACAAGTTTTCTGGGTGGAGGGGGCAGCAGGGATATTTGTAGAACCCAGGCTGGAGAAGAGGGCCATGTGGCCATGAAGGTGTGGGGTGGCAGGATGGCACCGTGGCCGTTGAGGTGGTAGGACAGCTGTGCTGCCATCGAGGTGTGGGGTGGCAGGATGGCACTGCAGGCAGCGGTCCCACTGCCAGCATCCCCTTCTGTGGCACCAGCTGGTGGGAGCTGCCCCACGGCCTTGCAGCATTTCTTGCTGATTCAAGGGCAGGCGGGTTGGGGGGACTTGTCAGGGCTGGGAGCTTTGATGAAGTGGTTTCCATCCCTGGTGGATTAGGCTGGGGCTGGCCGTGCTCCGTGTGAGCGCTCCCAGGCATGCGCCTTTCCCAGTATTTCCCATGGCTGGGGCTACTGTTGAGTGAGTGTGGAATTAAAGTATCGTTTGCAATTTTCGACATTCCAGAGCGGTGTCAGGTTTTGGAGGAGGGCAGGCTCTGTGTGTGCTGCCTTGGCCAGCGAGCCCCTGAATGGCTTGGGGGCCACGCACATCCCTCTCGTCCTTGCGGTCCCTGCTCAGGGAGGTGTCGGGGAGCAAAGGAGGGAGCTCAGCCTCCCTCCTGCTGGCTGCACAGCCGCTCACCTCCAGTCTAACGCTCCTTTCCAAGCCAAAAACTTCACCCCAGTGACATCTATTCATTTTCCCAGGATTTTGAACGATGGGGAGATCGGAATCCAAACACGCCCAAACTGCCCGTGGTTTCAGACATCTCGTACTCCCCCAGCATCGGGCGGGTGGTTGTCTCCAGAAAGGCTGCCCACAAATGTAACCAAAATCCCAGCCTAAACCCCAGTTAACTGCAGCAGAAAGTAAGAAGGAAGTTGTTGATTCCCAGCAGCTGCTCCATCTGCTGCCCCTTGTGGGGTCGGGGTGGCTCTGGGAAGCCAGTGGGGCTGTGGGGTTGGGAGTCTGCCCCTGTCTGCACTCTGGGGTGAAACAAAGCCCAGCCCGGGATCTGAACTGCGGTGGAGCATCGGGCCGGTTTGCAGGCTGTGGTGGATTAAGCCTCACTGTGTTGCTGTGGTTGGGTTGGGATGGCACCCACAGGCTTCTGCTGCGGAGGGAACGGAGGCATGGGAAGAGGAGGGTTGCCCAGACACAGATGTGGTGGTGCAGGCTGTGTCTGGAGTCCCTTTGTTGGATGATGGAGGGAAATGGGCCTCACCTGTGTCATTGGCTCGGGAAGCAGGAGAGGAAGATATTTGGAGATAACCCCATCTTGCCATTGCCTCTGCTGCAGACATGGAAAGGAAGGTGTCAAGTCTATGCCTGATGATGTTTCTCAAGTGACATGAAGAACCTCCAGTGGGAGTGGAAGTGAGATTTGGCTCTGTTGTGACCCCTGTGTTTGACTCCATGAAGGGCTTGGCCACCCCGTCTCAGCTTTGGACAAGGAGTGTGCTTGTTGTTATGCAATGAAACTCACAACAGGATCTCTGTGAAGGCTCCTTCAGCCCATCTGCATTTCCTTATCCCATGTGTCTGTGATGCCCACCCAGACCCTTTTCCTATGGTCAGCTCTGCACTGTTCTCCTGGCAACACTCACCCTCGACAGGATGTGGCCTGGAGTCTCAGATAGAGGACTCTGTTGGTGGAAAAGGTGCTCCTAAGCCGGTTTTTGTGGGGACCGTGGGTTGCAAGGAATACAAAGAGGATATCTGAAGAAGGCAAACCCTTATGTTTGTGCTGGAGCAGCTCCTGAGGCCTCCCATAGCCTGTGGCAGTCATTTATAGACACCAAAATGTACTTCTGGGTTGTGAGGCTCCTGTGAAGAGTTGATCTAAAGTGAGATTAACTCACTCAAAGATGAGAAGTGGTTTCTGTCTGAATGAGGTGAAAGAGAAGAGTCCACCCCTGCCCAGTAGAGATGGATGTGTTGGGAGCAGGTATCTGGCTCTCCTCCACTGGACAAAGGAGGCATCTCCAGAGACTCCCTCATTCTTCACATCCTCTGACTTCCCCAGAGTGACACATCAGGTGTGCAGCTCCTCCCATGGCACTGTGGGGCACGAGTCAACATTCCAGTGAAATCTCCAAGGCTGATTTGGAGATGGAGACATCCTTAATCACCATATCCCTCAGACAGGCACCTCTGCTGTTTTCTTAATCAGCTGCATGGCTTTGAAGCAGCCCAGATGGTATCTCCTGTGGCTGCTTACCCTGGTGGTGTGGCTCATTCATGGGAGGGACGTGGTGCAGGGTAAGGAGGTAGTTTGTATATTTATATATACAAATACATACATGGCAGGGCTTGGAGAAGGAAATTAAATCCAGCTGGACTTTCCTCCCGGTTCTCAGATTTTGGGAGTTGGAAAACTTTTGATAGTGTGGTTATTCCACTAATCTCCTACCAAGACAAGATCCTTCTCACTCATGTCCTCTCCTGCCACTATTTGTGGAGGCAACTGCTGGGGTCTGCTCTGAACTGCTTCCTTCTCGTTAAGATGCTTGGATCTCTGGTGCTTGGACTCTCTTGGACGTCTCTGCAGAAGGAGAAGAAGAAAAAGATTCGTTCTTCTTCCCCAGAGGAGCTGTGGCTGCCCCATTCCTTGAAGTGTTAAAGGCCAGGTTGGATGGGACCTGAAGCAACCTGGTCTAGTGGAAGGTGTCCCTGCCCATGGTAGGAGGGTGGAACGAGATGGGCTTTAAGGCCCTTCTGATTTAAACCATCCCCAAAACTCTTTTGTTTTCGGAAACACTGAACAGCATCAAGGTTTTCCTCCAAAGACATCTTCTCCATGTGGATATTTAGAACCTCCTCATGCACAGCCCTGTGGCTTGTCAGACCGGGAGCATTTTCTTATTCCTCTGGTATGTCATTCATGGCAGGGTGATGATTCACTTTTGGGACAGGACATTGGGGAAGAGGTTTGATTACCTTCAACCCCATCCAGCAGCTCCCTCGTGATGCTTCCTCAGTGCCTCTCACTGGAGCCCCACAAACACAGGTCTGGCACACCAGGGTCCCCCTGAGGAAACCCATGAGCTCATAGCCCATGGTTGTCCTGACTTTCCTGGTTCTGAGTGCACGTTCCAGGCTCCTGACTCATTTCCCAGGACCAAACCATGCAGCCCACTGTCTAACCCCGATTTCCCCAACATTCCTGAGGCTGGGAGGGGAACAACAGAAAGAAAGGACCCTCTTGGCTTTCCTCTCCTGGTATTTTTTTCGGCATTTATGGACATTCTTGCTGTTTCTATTCTTAAATTGTTTTCTTGTGCAATCTGTGTGGGTATGTGCTGCTATATTTAATACTTTGCTAGTATCAGATTTTGCTTTCAAGGGCTTTCAAAACAAAAACAATAAAAATAAATCCTCTTGCAGGAGGTCACTGAGGTGGAATGGCTTTTTCCCAAGCGCTGACATGCTTTGGACTTCTCCCTGCTCCCTGCTTAAGCTTATTCCCCCTTGCCAAGAGGCCCTTTTCCCCCATCAGCTGCCTGTGTGCCCAGTGGTGAAGGTGACACGTGGTGTGTGGTGCCGATCTCTTTGTTTTTAACATAAGGTTTTGGACCATCATGGCAAACAGGTTGCCCAAGAGAAGCTGTGGCTGCCCCATCCCTGGAAGTGTCCAAGGCCAGGCTGGATTGGGCTTGGAGCCATCTGGGTTGGTGGGATGTGTCCTCATGGGGGATGTGTCCCTATGGCAGGGGGTGGAACTGGATTCTGTGATTCCATGAAATCTGTCTCCAGCTTGTTCAGACACTGTTGGTTTCTGCCGGAGAAGCTGATGGGTGTGATGGGCCACTGAATGACCCGCACTGGTCAGCCCAAGCAGATGGAATGTCATTCACAATCCTGCCTGGAACTGTCCCATCAGGAGTGCCCCAGCCCACTCTTCCAGAACTTCTGCAACCCAGCTGGGGCACAGCAGCCCTGGGAAGGTCCTGCTGATGCCCTGGCCCGCAGGAGTGCCCCTGTGGTGCCCAGCTCTCTGAACACAGCAGAAGGGTGGTCCCATCTCCCTGTGCAGCCATGTGAGTTGCCTGGCACTGTGGAAGCGACTGTGGTGTATTCTGAATTTTCCAAAGTCAGGTGACGTAGGAACCGAGGCTCCCACTGCTCTGTTTTACTTTCATTAGCCAAACTATTTAACCAGCAGAATTGTTTGCAGAAGCAAAGCACTTTGGTCCCTGAGTCGTTGAGCTTCCGCTTCCCATCCGCTCTCAGTAGGACAGCGATCATGTGCTAAATCCCAATTAATCATTAAGAAGATATTTGAGGTTTAGCAGCTGTGTTATAAGATACAGTTTTTACTGGTTTCGACCTCAGTTAAATATGTTTTTAATAGTGGATGGTATTTAATTAAACATAAAATAACAGAGGCTTATTAAATCTAGAGAGACCTTTCCTAGTGATGGATATTGAATGTTAAGTAAATATCAGTTGGTCATTAGAGGCATATTCAGTGTGGTTTCACAGCTATGTAATAGCCAGGTATCTGATTACCCATCTGCTCGGGTCCAATGAATACGCCCTTAATAATCAATTGCCACTCATTTAATATATAATAATAACTGTCCTATTAGGCCTGAATTAGATCCTTGTAGGAGCAAACAGACGTAACCTGGTGCTCACCAGGGGGTTTGATCGGATTTTGTTTTGTTTTGAGTTGATGGTTCATAGAGATTAGTGTGGTTGAAGATTGGATGACACTGGGTTGGATGATGGACAAGTGGGCTTCACGTTGTGCTCACGTGGGACCTGCCCACCACTGCTGTGGTGACTTGACAGAGGGGTGAAGGTGGGCACTCAGGGCAGCATCCAGTGCTCCCACAGCTGCACTGGAGTCTGAAGACAGTGGAGTTGATGGTTGATGATGCCATGAGTCATGGTGTGTCCTCTGAGCACTTGGTCTTTCTCTTGGACAGGAAGACATTACACAAGGCTGGGAGGAAGGGGATACCATCACTGCTGCAGGGAAATGCTCCCTTATCCAGCAGGCATTAACCTGCAAAACTTGCTGCCACGCAGCATCTTCAAAGCCCAGTCATTAGCTAGTGTCAGAGGAGGATGAGACTGCTTTGGGGGTGATATGATCAGGAAGAGGCACTTAGGGCAGAGCCAATGTTTGTAATTCTGCGTTTAAGGACAGACCAGCAGCTGACCCCGTTTCCCAAGCTGATTCCCAGCTCTCTGCTCCATGAAGCCAGGTTCTGGTCCTCAGTTTGTCCAAGTTTTTGTGTCCCGTGTATCAGTTAAATACTTTCTAGACTGCCAAGTATGTGGCTTGTGGGTGAAAAAGGACCCAGAAAGAAGTTGAGATGCTCAGAAAGCAGGATGCTGTGGCAGTTTGAGTGCAGGAGGCTCTTGCTTCATTTTGAGGTGAAATATGATTTATTTTGCAAGGCCCAGCATGTGGTTGCTGTTCACATTGGTGAGGCATTGCTGTATGGCAGGAGCAGTTTTCTGGTGGGAAATGGGGGCTGGGATGCTTGGAAAAAGTGGGCAGGACTTTCTCCTTACCTGGGAGAGACAGAGTACTCTGGCAGCTTGGCAACTGGAGAGGAGCTGCAGGGTTTGAGAAGAGGGGTTCACAGAATCCTTTAGGTTGGAAAAGACCTCCCAGATCAAGTCTAACCTGTGACCAATCCCCACCTTGTCAACCGGACCAGAGCACTGAGTGCAATGTCCAGTTGTTCCTTGAACACCTCCAGGGACGGGAACTCCACCACCTCCCTGGGCAGCCAATTCCAATGTCTGACAACCCTTTGCATGAAGGAATTCCTTCTGATGTCCAGGCTGAACCTCCCCTGGCATGGCTTGAGACTGTTTCCCCTTGTCCTGTCCCTGTTCCCAGGGAGCAGAGCCCGACTCCCCCCCCGGCTCCCCTCTCCTGTCAGGGGGTTGCAGAGAGTGAGAAGGTCCCCCCTGAGCCTCCTTTTCTCCAGGCTGAGCCCCCCCAACTCCCTCAGCTGCTGCTGCTGCTCCAGCCCCTTCCCCAGCTCTGTTCACTTCTCTGGGCACGTTTCAGCCCCTCAATGTCTTTCTTGCAGTGATGGGCCCAGAACTGGGCACCTCTGCTCTGGGAGCCACTGTTTTTCTCATCCTTCAAAATCCCATCTTGTCCTTTTGGAGGAAGCAATAGACTGGGGCTGTGAGTTTGGTTGCATTGGGAGTAGACTCACAGAATGGTTTGGGTTGGAAAGGACCTTAAAGCTCATCTCATTCCATCCCATTCCTGCCATGGGCAGGGACACCTTCCACCTGCCCAGGTTGCTCCAAGCCCTGTCCAGCCTGGCCTTGGACACTTCCAGGGTTGGGGAGGGCTTGGGCTGTGTGTGTGCAGTGCACGTGTGGCCCAGCTGGGGCGGGAGGAACAACCAGACCACGTCATCCAATTAAGATGGTACATTAAAAAAAGATAAATACAGAGGTGGCAGCTTTGAAGCAGAAAGAAAACTGCTGCTGCCAAGCTTGCTGCCCCTGCTGGGGGCTGTGAGCCTGCCTGCGATGGGGGCCAGAGGGTTGGATCTCTGATGGGGGGGAGCTGGAGCACAGAGCACTGCTTTTCTGGGACTCCGTGGGTAGCCCTATTAGCTTGCTTACAGCAGCACTTCTTTTTTAATTTCTCAGTGCTGCTGCATTTCACAGGCCATAACTTTTCATTCCTCCCCTCGTTAACCTGCGCAGCAGCACTGAGTCAGCGCTGGAACAATACAGGCGGCAGTCGGAGTGGTGATTCACGCTGCCGGGTGGATGGGATGAGCCCCGCTCCTCTGCTCGCTTATTAGTTCCTTCTAGTGTGTGAGTCAGGCTCTCCTCGCCCCCGGGCAGGAAAGCAGCCGTGGTGGGATTTAAGCAGGGAGCCGGGAAGGGGCCCATGGGGAGGGTGACAGGCAGGGGCTGCTGCTGGTAACCAACCTGCTCCAGGTGCTGCCAGCTCTGTGCCACTCAGCCTGCGCAGAGGGACACGACTGTGTTGACTCTGAGAGCTTCTCATGATGGCCTTGTATTGCTCCATCCTAGCAATCCCTTCTCTTGCCTGCTCAGGGGTCTCACTGCCTTCCCGAGGATCTCCCTGGGCACAGGGGTGATGTTTGCACGGAGGGCTCATGGCCAAACCTGCCGTGTGCTGTGTGTGCCTTCCTGCTGCTTGTCACAGGTTTGGAGGCAGAGTGATGACTGTGCCCTGCACATCCCTCTTGGTGTGTGGCACAACGTTGGGAGCCCCTTTCCCCACCCCAGACCATCCAGCAGCCTGCAAGTGTGTCCTGACACCCCTGTCCTTGGCAGCGTTCCCTGCACTCCACATCCCTTGGGAGAAGCCGTGAGAGCAGTAGGACAGCACTGAGACCAAGCAGATTCATCACATGTGGTGCTTACCATGGGCAGCCTTGTGTCCTGGCAGGATCCAGGGATTGCTGCAGGATACCAGACCCTCAGGTCAGCCCCAGGACAGCCCTAGTTACAGCTTTGCCAATTAACAGTGTTAGGACCATGAGAGCAGCTGGGGGTCCAGCTTGGCAGAAGGTGAAGCTCTGAGAGCAAAGGTGTGGGAGCACCCAGGGGCTGCCTTGGGCTTAGCTCCAGCCAGATGGGCAGCAGGCATGGCAGAAACATACCTGGGACTAGGGAGACAGGAAAAGTCAAAGCTTCCCCAAACTTGCAGGCATAAGAGGAGTGGTGGGAGAACAGTTCATGAAGTGCTGCTTAGCTCTGATCTTGGAGGACACACATTGGACATAAACCCATGCTGTGTGTGTTGTGCCGGGAGCACCACTCTGGACATCCTGGCTGCCTTTGGGGCCCTCGGAAGGATGGGGATGTCGTGGGTGCTGCAGGGTCACACTGTGGCAGGAGGGTTGGGACTGACCAGGCTCAGCTGGCCTGGAGTGGTGTGAGTCTGTGTTCAGGTCACCCTCACCAAAGGGTCCACAGGCATTTCCACTGGCATTCCAACCATGGAGCACTGGTGATGCCAGTCCCTCCCATCTGTTTGGCGCTGTCCTGGCAGACAAGTCTCTTCCAGAAGGACTTCCTGAAAGTTGGGCTTTTGTCCATGATGGCAGGGTCCTATGTGGGCCCCAGGAGGATGCTGAGACTCTTCCTGCTTGAAACAACCTCCCTTTCTGAAACAAAAGATGAACTGACTCCCTTCTGTGGGTGAGGAGCTGCTTGGTCACCAGGTTGTCCACACAGCCAAGAAAAGTCCCTGATCAGAGTCACTGTGGCTTTGAGTCACCCTCCCTCATCCACAGGGATCCTCATACCCAGCCAGCTCTGGGCCACGGGGCAGGCTGGGGCCCCACATCACAAACCGTGGGCGAGGAGCATCACAGCCTGACCCCGGGGGTTCGCTGTGCCTTGCCCCGTTTTATTCTCCACCCTGTACTCAGAGCCCTGAGCCGACCCGGCCACCTTGGCCGGGCTCCCCGCGGCCGGCACAGCCATAAAACCAACCCTCTAATGCGAACAGGCTGGGGCAGAGCCGCCCGCTGCCATCGGGACAACGCGCCGTGTGTGGTTCCCATTTAGTGCAGATTTATTTCCTCTGGGTCGCTGGCTCTGCTCTTGCTCACTCCTTGGCTCTGCTTTTGGGAGCATCCAGCATTCACCTTCTTGCAGCAAGGGGCTTTGGGGGACTGTAACTTCATTGTGCGTGTCAATTAGGAAAACACCCTCAGGAATTTCCTTTCTGATGCTGCCTGGCTCTACAATAACCTCTGTCTCCGTGGCTGCCGGCTCCCCAGAGCCCGTCCCGCCGGCTCAAGCCGTCGGGGAGTCGGGAGCGGGCTCGGCCCCGCAGACTCCTCCAGCTCCTGTAGCAGCTCGCTGCAAGCGCCGAGCCCCATCCCGGCTCCCCTTCTCCCGCGATCCTCACCCCTCTCCGGGCTCTGGAGTTTGGAGTTGTTTTGGAAACCGCTGCGGCTCCGGCATGACGTCACCGCGGTTCTGTAGTATCTCTGTCTCCAGCCTAGTTAGGCGCTTCCTGCTCCCTGGCTCTCGCTCCGGCTCGCCTGGCATGCTTATGCTCTTTCTTCTTCCCCGCAATTCCCCAGGGATTTCTTTTCAGCTTTCCCCCCCACGCCTTCATCTCTTACACAGCAGTTTTTTCTTCCTTTTTTTTTTTAACCCCTCTCCTCTTCCCTCCTCTGCAAAAAAAGGCTCTTTTGCCCCAAAACTACCTTTCCCAAGTCATGTTTTGCAGGCAGCGGCTGTGCCCACTGTGCTGCTGTAGGAATCCCGCGGTGTCGGGATGCCCCCAGTCAGATGGTTCTGGAGGGCACGGGCCAGGCAGGGGAGCAGGTGACACCCCAGCCACAGCAGTGCCACCGTGGCAGCCGGGCAGGGTCTGCTCTGCCAAGGGCTTTTCTGCTGCCCCTCTCCTTGCTGGCCGGGGGGCTCAGGCTGCACTTTCCCTCTTTGCCCCCATCCTCTCTTCCACCATCCCATCTCAGCCCAGCTTTCCCTGCGCAGCAAATCCATTGCCTTACCCCACATCCCCAAAGGTCTGACGTCCTTGTCCTTACCAGCCCGATAGCATCCCTCCTGCCCATCCCTCCTGGCCCCCCACACCCCTGGGCCACGCAGGGACCAGCCAGTGGTTCCCACACCTGTGTCCCCTGCCTGGAAAAGCATATGCACAGTTTCATCATGACTCTCTAGAGAGTGTTCACTAAGCATGAACAAAATACGATTTATTTCTTTAATTTCTTCCCTCCCAACAGCTGAAATGCTGCCTGATTACAGCAGTCCCCCAGGGCCATGGCTTGCCTTCCTCCTCCTGCCTGTGCATCCCAGCCCCAGCCAAAGCAGCACAGGGCTGTGCTTCCCATGGGACCAGTCCTGGAAATGGTGCTATTAAACATAAAATACAAATATATATATAATATCTGTGTGGGGGTGTGTGTATATGTATTTGTAAGGGTATGTAGCAATAGAACAAGGGGGAATGGCTTTGAACTGAGAGAGAATAGGTTTAGAAGGATATTGAGAAGAAATTCTCTCCTCTGAGGTTGCTGAGACCCTGGCACAGGTTGGGCAGAGAAGCTGTGGCTGCCCCATCCCTGGAAGTGTCCAAGGTCAGGCTGGACAGGGCCAGGAGCAACCTGGTCTAGTGGAAGGTGTCGCTGCCCATGGCAGGGGGATAGAATGAGATGAGCTTTGACGTCCCTTCCAACCCTAACCATTCTGTGATCCCAGGATTCTGTGGTATGTATCTGACCTCCCAGTGCCCTGCAGGAACTGGATAAACTGAGGCACACGGGCTGAGGACAGGCCATGTGATCACACCCCTGTTGTGACACAGACCATTAGTTTTTCATCTCTGTCAGTGCCTGTGGCTTGTCAGATCATTTAATCCCTGGAGTATCTTTTTAATGTTATTTGGATTAAAATTGGGTTTGGGCAGTGACTGTCTCTAGCCATGTGACAACACAGTGCCCAGGGATGAAACACCAGTGAAGATCAGAGGCTTTAACCCAAACTCCTGTTGAGCTTTTGGCTGTTGCTAGAGTGAAATAGGGTCTGGATGCAGGACCTTCTTTATCCCAGTTCAGTCAGCTCTTCCTCTGCCTGTTCCCTCCTCACCCTTCCTGAACATCTGTGCCCATATCTATTTGAAAGCATCTCTCTCCATCAGTGGAAGGTGCTGAGTGGGCACCTGTGGCCAGTGAGATTAGGGTGCTGTTCACTTACCACAAGCTTGTGCTGTACCAGAGGCTCCTGCCCCCTCCCCGAGGTGCCAGTGTGCCCCGTGCACCTGACATACACTGGAAGAACAATGGCAAGTGAGCTGGGAACTCCTTGCAGAAGATGGACAGGACAGGGGGTACTGGCTGTCCTGCTCAGCAGGGAGTTGTGAGGGCTTTTATGGGACCTACTGTGGGAAGTATGGGGCCCTGTTGAGGACACAAACCCTTCCTGAAGTCAGAGGCTGCTGTCTGGAGAGCAGAGAGGAGCTGGGGTGTGTTTGCACTAAGCATTAATGCAGCAGGGCTGGTGCTGCTGGGCAGGACTGGGAGTCACACCGGGATAAGACAAGGGGAGGTTTGATGGGTTCTTTAGTGACAGGGGGAACAATGTAATTTATTCCTTATGGAGTATGGAGAGGTTTGCAGTGAGATGAGCTGTAAGCTTCCTTTGCCCCATACAAGCAGTTTCTATCAGCAGTGTCTGCTTGGTGTCTGCTGGAATTAGGACTTCCCAGCCTTGCCCTTTCCATGGGGGTTCTGGGCTTTCATGGTGATGTCATCCAAGAGGTCAGAGCGTTTCATGAGAGCCACAGTACATCAAACACGTCCCCCACTGCTACCAGCCTGCCTGGGGTGTGCCTCAGGTGTGTGAGGCTTCTCCCTGCACCCTGCACTGCCTGTCCCAGTGCCCCAGCACCCACACCTCGAGTCTGCCTGCAAACACCGTCCTGTGGGTTCTCACCAGTAACATTTGGATGTGGCATTAAAGGATCACTTTGTCTTTGCAGACTCTGGGCTTGTGCAAGGTCTGGGCTGGTTCCATTTTTGGGGTGGCCATCCCAGCCCCGCAGACCTATCCATGCTGGAAAGGAGCCATGGGACTGGGGATACTGGAATGATGCAGGATCCCTAGGAAATACCCATACCCTTGTTTTCTAGGGATGGGTTGATGTCATTTTGCTTCCCTCCACCCAGTTTTTTGGGATTGTTATGCTGTCAGGGTATGCAAGATGCTCTTTTCCAGGTAGGAGGTGGCAGGGCCAGGTAAATCCACCTCTAAACAGACATTTCCATGGAAGTTGCCTCGAGGTCTGTCATTGCTGCTTACCTGGGACAGCTGCAGAGGCATGTAATTGTTGGGAGAGACTGTGGGCAGCCAGATAGGAATCTTGGAATAGGCTGCTGCCCTCCCGGCAGGGACAGCCTGGCCAGGAGGGAGGGGAGTAGGACAAGGAGGAGAGGAGAAGGAAAAGGAAGAGGAGAAGGATAGCAAAGAAGCAGGGACCTCTGTGCAGCTTTCAGCACTACAGAGATGGTGAGTGACTTCCCATCAGACTAGGAGGGTACCAAAGAGATTTGGTGCAGAAAAAACTCCGATGAATTCAAGGCAGCTGTTTTTTTCATGTGGTTCCTGAAGACCTTGTGGCCCTGGCTGTGCTGAAGGCCAGCAGGACAGGTGGGCTCAGTGCTCAGTGCCCAGACCCCTGTGTGAGAGGAGGGACCGTGCTGGATGAGATACGCACTGGAGGAGGGACCTCTCCAATGGCATCACGGCAGCTGGCCCTGAGCCATCGTGGCTCTGAGCCAGGGCTGAGTGGGGTGTGGATTTGGCCCAATATCTTACCTAGTTTGAGGGGGTTCCTCATGCCCGTGGGAGGTGGGCAGGAGCCGTCGGGACGTGGTGAGCGTGAGGACACGGGCAGGAGCCACAGGGTGGGGACCCAGGAGTAGGTGCGACAGGGAAGGGCTGTGGGTGGCAGGAGGAGGAGCACGAGCCCTGCCCAGCCCTAAAAGCCCCGGCAGGCTGGAGATGAGCCCTTTGCACACAGAATGTGTCACCCGGCAGCGGAGCAGCCGCTGTGTTTGGGCACAGTCCTGCCCACATCCCTCGCGTGCCACGGGAGGATGCCCTGCCTGAACGTAAGAGTCGCTTCCTCGCGTGCCCGTCGCCTTGCCCAGGGCTGCTGGGCGAAGCTGCCCTCCTTCCTGGCAGTCTGGCTTGGCTGCAGTTGGCTGGGGTTTCACTGGAGACCAGGGGGAGTCAGCAGGTCGCCCGTCTCCCTGGTGTCCCCGTCCTTGGGGCTGTGAGGACTGTCACCACGCTGTCCCTGGAGTGACAGCACGCTGCCGTGGAGGTCCTCACTGTGGCTGGGGCATCTCTGGGCACTCCATCACCCCACCATCCCACAGGGATTCCTTAAGATTGGTGGATTATGGATTAAAACTGATTCCCAGGTCCAGAGGGATGGAGGAGAGGGGGACTGTTTGGGCTCCAAAAGGGGCCAGGCAGCAGGACGTGGTAGTGGTTCTCATGATGGGTGGCATGGAACATGCAACCTCCATGGAGCTGGTTTTGAAGCTTTTCAGGAGGTGGAGGCTGAGGCTCAGAGCTCTGGAGCACGGAACCTCAGTGGAGCTGGGTTTGAAGCTATTCAGGAGAAGGATACTGGGGCTCAGAGCTCTGCAGAGCTCTGGCCTGACCTGCTGTGGGACAGCAGCATGGTTGTATGAAACAAGATGTATGAAATGACCTGTGCTCCCTGCAAGGATTTACCAAGGCTGTATCGTGTCAGGGATGTCTGTTCTGCTCTTAGCTCCCTAAGCTGGTGTTTTGGGTGGAGTTGGATGGGATGACTGTGGCAGTGGGTTTGTTTAGAGCTCTGCTGTGCAGCACTTTGCAGGCTCACCGGATGAAATCTCCTTTGCCTGCTGGAACAAATGCTTTGCAGTGGTGTGGGACATCCCAGGGACCCTGTGGTGCCCCAGGCCTTGCAGCCTCGGCCCAAGGACAGGAGGGCTGCAGCACCAGGGGGGCTGGGGCTGCCTCTCCCTGCTTTTCCTGGGCATCATCCTGGTATGACGTTGGATGAGTCCTCTCTGTCTCCAAGTCTGGCCATTGAAAATGCCATTTTCTAGAGGCCCCAAAAAAGCAAAAATAATTTAAAAAAGCTATTGTGTGACAGGTTCTGGTGATGTCCCCAACCCTTTGTGTGCTGTTGGGGTCACTGAGCCCTGCAGCGAGGCATCGGGCCACTGTCCCTTCACCTGGCATGTGGGTCCCTGAACCCTGGCACAGAGCTGCTGCCCTGTACCTGCTGTGCTGTGGGAACTGTCCCAACCAGGCACTGCAAGAGACACAGGTGTTGGAGCTGGTTCCAAAGACATTGGGTTTCCAAGCTCCAAAGGGTTCATCCTTTGTGTTGTCAGTGTCACATCCACGGCTAAAGCTCCCATGGGCGTTCACGTTGGATCCGGGAAGGGCTGGAAGGTGGATGCTCCCTGTCACACACTCCATCTCCATGCTCACAGCACGACTGCCACTAAAGCAACTCCATGTTTTCTGTGGTGGTTTGATGTGCTGCAGTGAGAGCACGTGGAGCTGGTCCAGCCCCCACCCCCCGAGCACTGCGTGAACGTGATGCGCGGCTTCTTGCGACCAGTAAATAGCATTTGGGGCATGAAAAGATAAACAGAAAGGTTAGTTTGTTATTCTTAGTGATACATGAAAGAGCTGTCAGCTCCATCCTGGAATCATGAATCCCTGGGTATTCCTGGGACAGGGCAAAGGAATGCATCCTGCAGGACTTTTTCACTTGGAATGACTGTTTGGTTCTTCTTGGCCTGAAAAGTTTCCCTTTGGCTGAGTAACAAATTCATGCCGTCTCTTAGTCACTGTCTGGCTGGGATGGAAACACTTCCCTGCCCTGGTTTATCTGCACATCCACCCTCATGGCCCGGACAGCTCTCGCTGGCGGCCGCCTTCCAGGGCGCTCGCTGGATCGGGTGCGGGGGCATCGGACGTGGTGCCTGTCACAGTCTCAGGGCATGAGCAGAGGTGTTTTCTGGTTTTATTTTTTAGGGTTTTTTTGTTTGTTTGTTTGTTTTTGGGTTTTGTAGTGTTTTTAATTAGATTGGTAGAGCTGGAGAAAACAAATATATTCTTCTTCAGGCTTCTGCTTTGTAGAATCATGGAGTGGTTTGGTTGGGAGAAACCTTAAAGCTCATTCTGTTCCAACACTGTGCCATGGGGCAGGGACACCTTCCACTAGCCTAGGTTGCTCCAAGCCCCATCCAGCCTGGCCTTGGACATTTCCAGAGATGGGGATCTGGATGCTTCAGACCAGTGGCAAGGGGCCTCTGTCTCTTGACTGGTGATAAAAGTGATAAAAGATGAATTCTAGCCATTGTTCCCATCTCCTAGACCTCATTCCCATCTCCTGACCATCATTCCCATCTTCTCACCTCCTGCTCTTTGTGGGGAGCTCCACAGGACTGGTGGGAGGCATATGGAGTGGCTGGGGCACTCCCTGGGTCTTTTTCATATGAACTCCAGACAGGAGAGGAAATTTGGAAAGATCCTGCCTGAATTTATATATTGTTTGTATGATTCAGACAAGGAAGCAACTCGCTGTGTGGTTTCAGGTGTGATGACCCATTCACTGGGGGCTGGGGAGTGGGGTGGTCAGACAGGGGTCACAGCCTCCCTCCTGTGTGCTGCATCCCCTGCCCCTCACTGATCCCACACCAGCCCCATATGCTTGAGGCTGAGCCAAGCCCTAACATACTGACAGGATCCCAGTTCCCACTGCTGTGCTGCCTCTGCTGAAATGCTTAAAGCTCCTGTATTTTTATCCACCTTGGATATCGTGCAGGGTAAGAGGGAGCTTGGGGTAGTGGGTAGCTGTGTATCTGGGTGCTGCATGTCAGGCTGGGAATGGGGCATCTCCATAGGGGTCAGGCTGAGAGGACCCTGCCTGGCACCAACCCTGACCCATCCTCGCTCCTCTGCTTCCCAGGACAGGCAAGAAGGGCTGAAAATTCATTTAAAACCCCTCAAGGAAGAGATGGTTTCCTAGTGCCAGCCAAGAGACGTGACACTGAAGAAATAGTAGAAAACAAAAGAAAAAATAAAGTTCACATTGGATCTCAAGTGGACATTTAACTTGCAGCATGGACGATGTCTGCGTGCAGAAGTCTCAGTTTCAGATGTGGCCTTGCAATGCAGAAGTCACTGTAAATGGATATTCCTGTGTGCACGTTCTGGAGCTTTGTGCCATGTCATTAATGGAGTGCTCCTTCTGGGAGTACATTCTTCCCTCAGTTTGGATCCCCATACATTAAATTGATAGTTTGGGGGATTATTGCCTGTTCCAGGCTCACATGGGTGGAGTCCCCGTTATATGGCCATGTTGGTATGTAGTGAATTTGAATTGGCACAGCTGAAAACTGGAAAATTTGGAACAGATAACTGTCTCCTATCTTTATATGGGAACATCAGAGTTCCTAGCTTTATTCTGGGGTTCTTGCCATTCCAAATATAATTTATTCTTTTATATAACTGTTTTCATATGATACACTCTGAAGAGCGGATAATGGTTTGGGGAGGAATATAATAATTTTTTTTCCCCTCCAAGGCTGTCTTCCCAATTAATGAGATTGAGAACACGTTCCAAAAATCTATTTTCCCCCTCCGGGCTTTTTCTAATGTACTCAATTTATTCTGTAGTGTGTCTTGTGCTTCCTTTATGGAGTTTGATTCCTAAATATTTAGTGGTGCTTGACTGGCTGGAGCCCGTGTGAGAGCTGAGGGTATGGATGCAGTTGTAGGAGCAGCAAGGGACTGGCCTGTCCTTTTCCACCCTTTCCAGGTGGGTCTGGGGAACATGGCAAGGTCACTGCCGTGCCCATCCCATGTGCTGACCTCAACCCTTCTACCAGCTGGGGTGGCTTTAGGCAGAAGCTGTGTGCTCTGGGGGGATGGAGGGGTATTCTCATCCCCTGGCTCCTTCTTCTCTCCTGTCTGCATGAGAAGTGGGTGGCCAGGACAGAATGGGTGCCTCCATCCCTCAGGAAAGGCTCTTCCAAGAAAAATGTACAAAACTCAAGTGGCTTTTTCTTCTTTAAGCCTCATCCGTAATCTACATAAAAGTCCTTGTGAGTCTTTTGTTGCTTAAACGTTTTTGGATGTGTATACATTTCTTACAACCCCACTGCCCTCCGTGGCATTGGCCTTGCCTTCCAAAAATGCTCCTTTTCCAGCTTTCCCTGGCACTGCCATGGGATGCAAATTCAGCTTCCAACCCCTGACTGTGCTGAGCAGTTCCAGCATGGGCTTCATTCCCTGGGGTTGTTTAACTGTGGGCTCTTGGGACACGTAGTCTCTCCCAGTGTTCCCCCATCCTTCCCCCAGCCTTTCTGAACCCATTTTCATGCCTGGGGGCAGTGCCAGGAGAGAGGGGATGTCTGGAAGAGCTGTCAACCACCAGGGGGGTACAGGTGAGGAGGATGGGGCTGAAGAGCAGGGCCACTGTCCCTGTGGTCTGCAGAGGGAGAAGGGGTGCACAGAGGCAAGGACTGGAGGCACTGAGGTTGGTGATGCTCCCAAAAACCTGTGGCATATTGTCCTACAATCACGCAATCGTTCAGGTTGGAAGGGACCTTAAAGCTCCTCTCATTCCACCCCCTGCCGTGGGCAGGGACACCTTCCACAGGACCAGGTTCCTCCAAGCCCCATCCAGCCTGGTCTTAAACACTTCCAGGGATAGAGCAGCCACAGTTTCATATTAATTTTGGAGAGACTTGCTGCTTCCACATGGGTTGATTGATACACTTCAAGCCCTCCTTTTAAAAGAACCACTTTTAGTTTGGGGCTAAATATGGATTTTTAGGCCTAGAGGAGCTGGCTTGGTGATGGTGACAAAGGGGTGCTCAGCACAGACCCTTAAGTGTTACCTGGGCACTCAAGTGCTCCCTCCAAGTCGCATCTGCTCCCTTTCCTGACCAAACCACATTTTAGCTCCTGTTGACTCAGGATAAAGCCAGGAGAGCATCCCAAGGAAGTGTCATAGCCTCCTCTAACCCCCAGCTTGCCCAGACCTATCAGCAACTTGGGGATGAGCAGGGCAGGAGCAGGTTTCCCAATGAGCTGGACTAAATGCTGGGTGCCAAGGAGGAAGAGGAGGAGGATGAAGATGCCAGCTGTGGGGAGCATCATTATTTTGTGATAGGCAAGTAATTCTGCAAGCAGCTCTGCTCTTCCTCCAGAGCTAAGACCATTTAAGGACATATGGTGGTGGGAGCCACATTCCCAGGAGTGGGGATTCATATTTACACAGACTCAGGTGTTGTATGAATCTGGGGAGCCACTTTCAGGGCCAAAAGCACGAGAGAAAACTGCTCCCTGATGGTATTTTGATCTCTGGACTGATGTTGTTGCCAAGAGCAGATGTGTCTGTCCCATCCTTGGATGTGTTCAAGGCCAGGTTGGACGGGGCTTGGAGCAGCCTGGGCTGGTGGAAGGTGTCCCTGCCCATGGCAGTGGGGTGGGATGAGATGGGCTGTGAGGTCCCTTCCAACCCATGATAACATTGTAGGATTCTGTGCTTTGAGCAGGGCTGGGTTCTGTTCGGTCCCTGCTGACAGCCCACTCATATTTCCACATGGAATGCAGGGGTAGCCCCAGGCCCAGGGTCAGGGGGGGCATATGGAGGCAGAGGGAGAAGACAAGGGAGATGCAGAGATCAGTCCAAGGAGAGGTGGGTGGCTGGAAGGGCACTAGTTAGGCTTGGGATGGGACTGGCATCCTGGCTCTCTGGTGGGGTAGTCTGAAGGGTGATGGCAAGTCTGCTCCCTGCCAAAGTGCCCCTGGATGTGGTCAGGCCCTTGGACACCCCCTGAAGATCTCCTGGAGACCCTCACCCTTGTGCTGACCACCCTGATTGCCTTAGGGAAAGGTCTTACCCAGCCCGAGCTGCAGCCCTGGATCCTCTGTGCTGGGAGGCTGGAGCTGATGGGAAGGGATGGAAGGGGAAGGGAGGGGAGGGCAAAGAAGGGGAGGGGAAGGGAGGGGAGAGCACTCTCGTTGTGTCCCCACGCTATAATTATCTGGGTTGGCAGGCAGAGCTGCTGTCAGGCTGCCTGACACCCAGCCAGGCTGCGGGCGCGCGGTGCCGCGTGTGAAGTACACGCTGGAGGACAGGGTGTAATTAGCTGCAGGCCCTGGGAGCTGGGAGCTGACTACTCAGGACAAGCCTCTTTTCATGTCTTTTTTGTTTTTTCTATCAGTGATGAAATGTAGAACTTCACCTATAAACCAGCATAAACACGTAGGAGGATGGAAGCATTCAAGGCCAGGTTGGACATGGTTTGCTACAGCCTGGTCTAGTGGAAGGTGTCGCTGCCCTTGGCAAGGAGGTAGAATAAGATGAGCTTTAAGGCCCTTTCTGACCCAAACCACTCTCTGATTCCATGAACTGGTGTGCCCGAAGATTGAAGAACAACAAAAAAATTTGCAAATCCCAGGCAACACATGAATGCAATTATGAGATCAGACATCTGACATCCCCAAAATGAGGCAAAATAAGAAAACCCACCAGGTTTTAGCAGGAACTCAAACCCGGCCATGCTCCCCTCCAGCGCGTGCCGTGCTCGGGGCTTGGTGCTATAAATAGCAGCATGTTCAGCTCCACGGCTCAGCCCTGATCCTGGAAACACTTAAGCCCAAGCACAGCTCCTTCCCAACGTGCTCTGATGCGCTGTAATAGTTTGCAGGCTGTAATCCTGAGAAAGAAGGAGAAATAAGGTGGAGGGCAGAGGATGTGCAGCCCGCTGGTGGTACTGGCGCTGGGTGACTGGACCAGCCCGGTGTCTGTGGCTCCTCTGGCACCTTTGGAGGTGGCTCTTGGAGGGTTGGATTAGTGAAAACATGGGGCGCAGGTGCCCACGCCTGTGCGTGCCTGTCGCTCTGGGTGCTGTTGAGCTGGCGGGTTTACAAGCCCCAGTGGTTTTGCCAGCAATTTGACAAGTCCTTTCATCCGCAGGAGCAAGTGCAGGGCTGGCTGTGCTGGCCCCAGCTCGGCTCCAGCAGCTCCCTCCACAGCAGACTCTCTCCCAGGGCCTGTGCGTGTGTGCGCGGCTGTATCTGCACAACTGGATTCCTACGGGCGTGCGGCAGGACGGGAGAAGTGGGGAAAACAAAGTTCCCTGGATGAGCTCTCGGGAAAGAAATGCTTTGGAGCTCGGGTCAGCTGCATGGTGTGAGCTATGAGGGGGTTGCGTGGCCTGGAAGAGGCTCAGCTGGGGAAAGCAGGGCTGGGAGGATGCTGTCGGAGAGTGGGAAGGCAAGGACAGAGTGCACGTGGACTTGTTTGATGAGGGGTGTTGGCCCATGCTCACTGGCAGAGTTGTTTTTCCTCCCGCAGGAAGGCAGGTGAGCACAGACTGGTCCTCCTGATGTGATGATGAGGAACACAACATCACTGTGAGGGTCTGTGCTGCAGCCAGAGCAGTTGTGTGGGTTTAACTGATGAGTGGAAGGTGATGTGGGAGGTGAGACATCGCTGGAGCTGTGCCAGTTCCCTTCCCCCTTGGTCCAACACAAGTGTATGTGGATCAGTGTTCTGCTGGGCAGTGCACCTCTTAAGGGTGAGCTCCAAAGAGGAGGAAGAGGAAGCAGAACTAATCATGTTGGGGAATTTGTCACTGCTCCAGCTGGGCTGGGCCCTGAAGAGAACAACCTGTTGGCAGGGCCAGACTGAGTTGTGAAGACATGCTCTGGAGTGAGGGGGTCAGTAACAGGGGTGCTGTCCCAGAGAGCCTATCCCATTGCTGTCCTGGTGCTCAGGGACACCACAGAATCATTACACCCTGAGCTGGAAGGCACCCACAAGGATCATCAAGTCCAGTCCCTGGCCCTGCACAGACACCCCAGCGATCCTACCCTGTCCCTGAGAGCGTTGTGCAAATGCTCCTTGAGCTCTGGCAGCCTTGGGGCTGTCACCACTGCCCTGGGGAGTTCAGTGCCTGACCACCTGGAGAAAGGTGAACCCCATCTTCCATAGAACCAGGTTTACATTTGTGTTCCAGCCCTAGGAAAAACACCAAGGTCTCCCCTCCTGGGTCACAGATGTGAGAATGGATGAGCAACCAGAGACAAGTCCTCAGCCCCTGAGTGTGGGTTCCCTGGCATTGGAGGTGCTGGGGTCAGGCCAGTGTCTGAGGATGGCTGTGGTGTCAGGGAGCCACTGAAACACAGCACCTCTTGTCTGGTGGGCTGTGGTGTCTCTGGCAGGGACATCTGCCTGGAGCTCCTCCAGCCCTCAGGTGTGGGTTGAGCTGCTGTGCTGGGGGGTGTCTGCAGGGCTTTGGTTCTGTTCTCTGGAATGGATCAGTGTACCCTGCATGCATAAGCCATGTTTCCCTTCTCCTTCCCCCCCTGAATAGTCCAAACGCCCTTTCCTTTAGTTTGCAGCTGGTTTTTCACCTTCCATTGGACTCAAAGCCCAACTTGGAAGTGCATCAGTGCCCTGTGTGTGTGCACAGGGTCAGTGCTGGTTGCAGGTGGGTGTGATAGCTGGGGCAGGTTCCCACTCTAGAGCTGGCTGGGATGAGGTAGCTGCTGAAGAAAGAACATGTTGGAGCCATTGGCATTGTCCTCTGGCTGGGTTGGGTCTGTGGGGAATCACCATCCCCTCCTTGGAGCCTTTGTAGTTGAGGCAGGAGGAGGCAAGATCACGATGGTGAGAGGCTGGGACTGGCACGTGCTGGTGGCTCACACACCTCCCCAAGGTCCACCAGTGCTTTGGCCTTGCTGAAGTGCCAACTTCCAACAAAGCCCCTTTCCATATTCCCAAGAGCACGGGTCCTTCTCCCTCCTGCCTTCAAACCAGCACTTTACACCTGAGCCCCACCTGATCCTTTCCACCCTATTTTGTTTTGCTGTGTGATGCTTTATTAGATACCCTTGTTCTCCATTCCTTGATCCCCCCCGTACTTCACCATGCAGGTGGGATCTGCTCTCCATCTGGGCTGGCCTTTGAGGGTGCAGAGCTGTCACCAGCCTGGTGGCTTGGAGCTCCCTTCACCTTAGGAGCACATCAGAGGCAGGATTTTTGGCTAGGAAACCGGATTAATCCAGCCTGAAATTCAGGTTTAAGGATTTGGGAGTTCATTTGCCCTCCATTCATGTTTTTGGGATGCTCAGTGCTGGGGCTGTTTGAGGGTTCCAGTGCTGGAGGATGGTGGGATGGGTGCTGGATCCCATGAAGAGAAGTCAGCCTGTGCCAGGGAGGGGGCAGAATTCCTGCAGCCCATGGCAGAGGGCTGGCAGGAGATGGAGAGCATGGTGTGCCCAGCCCTGGGCTGCTCCAGCCCGTGCGTGGAGGGTGCTGGTGACTGGGGTGGGCGTTGGCATTGCCTTCCTCCTCCTTCCAAATAACCACTCGCATCCCAGGCTCCAAATTTTCTTCCCCTTCTGACAGTCAGGCATCACCTCCCGATTACTCATAACTGCAGCACGTTGCAGAGACACAGAGCGTGAGGAATGGCTGTGCCTGGGAGCACAACCACCGGGATGCAGGGGGAGAAGCCAGGACGAGAGGGATGGGCTGTGCAACCTTGATGCCCCAACCCTGTCCTGCCCTGAGAGCACCCCGTGCCTGTGTGCCCAAATCCCCCTGGAATGTGCCCAGCCCAGCTGAGGAGCCTGGCTCAGGGATGCTGAGGCAGGTGTGCAGGTCAGGACAGCAGGGCACAGCCCGCTGCCAGCCACGGCCCCCGAGTTTGTTTTGCAGAATCCTCTTCTAGCACGGGAAAATAACTCACCCCTCAGTTTCCCCCTTGTTTGTTTGTGTGGACATTGATTACGCTGGGAGTTACTGAGCCAGGTTTTATTGGAATGCCTTAGAAAGCTGCCACCTGTGAGAGCCGCTGCTCGTCGGGGATTATTTTGGTGTAGTGGCTAAATAATTGCATGAGGCTTCTTCAGCCTCACTAATAACTTTGTTCTCCCAGGGACACAGCCTAGAAAAAAAGATGAGCTGAGATCATGCTTGACAACATTTAGGAGAGGAGAAAGTACAACAGGATTGATGTCTGCTGGTGGGAATAAATAAATAATATAGAGGTATCTGTCTTAGCCCCTCCGTGAACATCCTTGTTTCCAACCCAGTGTCTGTTATCTTCCCAGCTTGGCTGAATTTCAGAATTCAACACAGCCCTTTGTATCACTCTTCATTTCTGTCTGCAGCATGTTGTGCTAATTCTGATCAGGGACCAGCAAGGCTGGCTCTGGAGATGAGCTGGCCTAGAGAAGCTGGCCTGGCGGGTTATCTACGTTGTGTAACTGCAGCTTGTTAAATGTAGAATTTAAAGAGCAAAATTACTTAGTTCATGCACGAAAAGTGATATTAAGTGAACAAATTCAGGCACTCGTGTTGGCCCAGATTCATAGAATCAAGGAGTGATTTGGATTGGAAAGGACCCAAAAGCCCATCTCGTTTCCACCCCTGCAACAGGCAGGGACACCTTCCACCACCCCAGGTGGCTCCAAGCATCTTCCAACCTGGCCTTGGACACCTCCAGGGATAGATCAGCCACAGCTTCTCTGCCCAACCTGTGCCAGGGCCTGCCCACCCTCCCAGCCAAGAATTCCATCCCAATATCCCATCTAACCCTGCCAGTGTGAATCTGTCAGGGTGAAACCATTCCCCCTTGTCCTGTCACTTCAGGCTTTTGTCCAAAGTCCCTCTCCAGCTCTCGTGGAGCCCCTTTAGGCACTGGAACGGGCTCTCAGGTTTCCCTGGAGCCTTCCTTTCTTCTGGCTGAATACCCCCATCTCTACCAGCCTGTGTGCAGAGCAGAGAACCTTAAGCCTGTGTCCTCCTCTGGACTCACCCCAACAGGTTTGTGAAGCCCTTGGAAAATCACAGGTTGGAGACAAGCCCCAACAAATGACTTTAACTCTTTGTACACAGACTCGTGTGCACAAGGAGCCTGTTTTTCAGTGCTGAGGGAGCTGGGCTGCCACCAGCTTGTCCCTGCACCAGAGGAGGGTTGGGAAGGGCAGTGCTGGGAGTGCCACCAGAAAGATAAGACATCTTCTTCCTGGTCCACTGGTTTTGATGCTACTGGACAAGCTCTAGCAGAGGCCCAGATGCCACTGGGTTTTGGTCTTCTGGTTTGGGAGGCTGCGTTTTTACACCCTGGCAGTGGTGAGTTTTGAGAACCTCAGCTTGGTTTAGTTGTACCTCTGCTCTGGGGACAGGCTGAAAGATCTGGGGGTGTTCACCTGGAGAGGAGAAGGCTCGAGGAAGATCTTGAGCCCCTTCCAGTGCCAAAAGGAGCTCCAGGAGACATGGAGAGGGACTTGGGAGAAGGGATGGAGGCACAGGACAATGAGAAATGGCTTCCCACTTCCAGAGAGCAGGGTTAGATGGGATATTGGGAAGGAACTCTTGGCTGTGAGGGTGGGAAGGCCCTGAAACAGGTTGGGCAGAGAAGCTGTGGCTGCCCCATCCCTGGAAGTGTCCAAGGCCAGGTTGGATGGGGCTTGGAGCAACCTGGGCTGGTGAAGGTGTCCCTGCCCATGGCAGAGGTCTGGAATGACTTTCATAGCCCCTTCCCGCCTGTTCTGTGATTTTCTGTTCCTAAAAGCTCCAGGAAAGCTGGTGTCCTGCTGCCTTCCCTTTCCCTCACAGCATTTCCCAGGTGTTCCTGTGAGGCTGCACTTCCAGCATCGATGCTGGGCTTTCCTGCCAGAGTGGAGAGCTCCGAGCATGACACAGAGACATCCTTCACCACAGCACGGGCGGTGTGAGCCCAGCTCAGGTGTTCTTGTGTGGGGAGAAGCCGAGGATACTGATGGAAATGACAACGACCTGGAGACAACACTTATTAAACCATATTGACAGGCAGGCCCTGCTGCTTGGCAGACAGCATCCTGGCACCCAGGATGGGTGGGTTTGGCATCGGTTTGGCATTCTGCTGCTGTCTCTGCTCCAGTGGTTGGTTTCTCTCCAAAGAAAATCGATCCAAGACAATGACCAGCCCCATCCCAAAGGGCAGGTGCTCGGAGGCACACACCTGGGGTCAGAGGCACTGCGGGCACTGCCAGGCTTGGGGGCCACAGAGTCATAGAACCATGGAGTGGTTTGGGCTGGCAGGAGTCTTAAACACATTCTCATGCCATTCCATGGGCAGGGACACCTTCTGGTAGACCAGGTTGCTCCAAGCCCCGTGCAACCTGGCCTTGGACACCTCCAGGGATGGGATGATGGGATGTCCCATCATCTGAGGCAGCACCCTGGTGTCCCACCTTCCTCTCCTGGATTCAGGAGCATGAACACCAGAGGGATGGAGGGGGTAGGTTGGTAACTTTTGGTATCTGCTTTGCCTAGTGCCACGTGCCAGGGCAGCAGGGGCTGCTCCTGCCCCTCCAGATGCCTCTGTGCTGCCCATGCCCACAGTGTTTTGGGAAGAAAGGGTGGAGATAGGCACAAGCCTTGCTTGAGGTATTTGTTTTAAAAAGACAGGCTAATAAAAATGACTCCATTATTTCATTAAGGGATTTAAACTGTGCTTCCCAAACCCTGAGTCATCACTGAAGTGAGCAAACGAGAAGCAGTGGGTCCCACGGGAGGTGACACATTGAAGGGGCTCACAGGGGACTCTCTGAAGCAAGTGATGCTCCACTCTCCCAGTCCTAGGAAGGCCAGGGGCTCCCCAGCGTCCTGAGCAGCAGCAGCAGGGGGTCTCTGGAAGCCTGTGGGCTCCCCAGATTTCTTTGGAAGCTGAGCCATCCCACTGCAGCCGTGCTGCACAGGAGCCTCGGGCAGACACTCCCCTGGGAGGCTGGACTCCATCCAAGAGCAGTGCACACACGCAGACCAGCATTTGAGCTTTCATTATTTACTTGCCCAGATAAAAGCCTGCAGATATCCTCTCAGTTCAGGAGGAATTGATCTTTCCTCCCAGAAGGCAGGAGAAAACACCAGGCCCCCTTTTGCTCATTTGCTTCTTTCAGATTCTGGATTGTCAGTCACAGGCAGGGAAAGAAAAGCCAGTCCCAGCTCTAAGTAAGGTCCTTCTGTTCTGGTTTGCCTAGTGAGCATTGTAAAACCTGCTCTATCCCTCCTGTTGGAAACTCTGTTCAATCCCAGCACCAGGAATTTTCCCTAAGATCCAGGCTGTGTGTTCCCTTTGCCCCACACTGCTTTCTTAGATCCTTCCCTTCCCTCGGCCACTTTTCCCAAACCTTCCCCTCTGGGGGATGCTGAGACTGCAGGACAGTGGGGCTGAGGTGGAGGCTGGTGGCACTGCCCCAGCCCACACTGCTGTCCCTTCGTGTGTGACACCACAGCAGGCAGTGCCCGTGCTCAGTCCTGTCCTCAGCCTCCCATCACCCTGTGTGATTCCTCATTAGCCTCGTCAAGTCATCAGTGAACCCCTGATTAGGAGGATCTTCCCAGGTTCTCCTCTGAGCTCTCTCAGTACTCTGGGCCAGTTCCTACCAGGATGTTCTGATGTCCCTTCCCTTGGAAAGGCCTCCTGCCTGCTCTTCTCCATTCACTGGAGATTCCTGACACTCTCCTGGAGACCCCTGGATCCATGACCACCTTGGTTTTGTGCTTGCTTGGGAGAGAGAAATTCAGCGTGGGATGGACCTGTGCAACATCATCCACCTGCTGGGCACAGGCCTGTTCTCTTCTGGGAAGAGAGTAGGGAGGAAAGGGCTATGCAGGGGCAACAGCCCTGCTCCTGATCTTGCTCCAGTCCCAATTCCTTGGACACATTGCTGGAATTCTGCTTTTGCTCCTTATTTGCTATTTTCTTACCAAGCTTTAAAAAATCACTGATTTTGGCTCTTCATTACTACGATCGCTGCCCCATTTATTGTGTGTGGGGGGGTTAAACTCTCGGCAAAGGTGATGCCTCCTAGTTTTATCCATGCTACAGAGAATCTTCTTAGTTTCCCACTGTTTATGGCATTGATTGGAGCTTCTCCCCTGGGCCTCAGCCGTGGCTGGGTGGAGGGTCTGGCTGTGTGAGGTGCAGGTTTTCCAGGTGTTGTTTCAGTAGTGTTTGAGAAAGCTGTCTGCATAGTGACACAGCCCCAGACCCACGTGCCCCACGCTGTGGGGTGTTGGCAGTGGACCCACCGTGCCAGTGACTGACCCTCTCTGTGCCACGTTCCCGTCTCGCTGGCTTGCCCAGAGCTCTCTTTTGGGGGACGTTTTGGTGACAATAGATCCCTGCCGGCTTAAAAGCTGGGGCTCTCCTCTCCCTGCTGGCTTTTCAGCCCCAAGGTGGGAGCTCGCCGTGTTTGTGGCTGGGGAGGGGAAGCTTTGGGACTGCTCTTGCTGCCCTGATTAGCATTCTGCCCCGATGCTCCCGCTGTTTTGGGTGGTTGGAGCTCGGCATTGCCTGGCAACCACGGAGCAAAACTCCAACAGCCTCCCCAGAGCCCGAGCGGGCTTCCTGCGAGCCTGCACCACCCTGGCACGCTGCTGCCCACCGTGCCCAGGGCGAGGACAGGAACCACCCCGAGACGAGGAGGAGGAGGAGGAGGAGGAGGTTGTGGTGATGCCACGGCTTTGCTGACACACAGGTTCGGTGGGTCTGTGTCTGTCTGTCCCAGGGCCATGAGCATCTCGCTGTGCCAGGCACAGCCCATGGTGCTGGGACCCTCCTGTGCAGGGTCAGGGGGCAGCCCCCGCTGCAGGTGTCTTGGGGACTGACTGGGACGTGCCGTGGGAGCACACCTGCTGTCCTGGTGCTGTGCCCGTGCTCTCTGTGTGTGCTGTGCATGTGCCCTGCCTTGCACCCAAAGTGGGGTCTGTAGAGTGCCCACAGCCCCCAGGGTCCCCACGGAGAGGATCAGGTGGGCTGGAGTCTTCTGGCAGCCCGTCTGTGGTGCTCTCAGACTTCTGCTGGACTGTGCTGGTGGTGGAGTTGGTGGCACATGGGAATCTGAGCAAGCATCAGAGCTGTCTCTGCTTCCCAGTTCTGCATGGTTTACTTGGGATCTGATATTGTTTTCTTGGCAGAAGGATTTCATGGTCCTGCTCCCAGGGGAAACTGTGGGCCTGGGGCTGAGCCCCTGCCCTACCAGAGGGTCTCTGCAGTGGTAGTGGCTTGTTTTCTCCACAAAACCCTGCACTTTGTCCTCTTTCCAGCTGGGCAGACATGAAAGGATATGAATCCCTTCCTGGCACAAGGTGCCACACTTCTGCCGGTGACAGGAGTCATAGGTATGTGTGAATACTTTGGGTTCAGACCTAATGCATCCCCTCACCTCTGCTTTAACTCTGTTTTTCCATCTTTGGCTGCTGCGGGCTTTGCCTACAGCTGTTGGATGGCTGGAGGTCTGAGCTATCCTGTCCAGCCCATCCAGACCCACAGGGCAGAAGGATAAATAGATATGTCCTTTCTCTGCTCCCCACACATCCTCATCAGCAATACTCTCTTGGCAAAGGGTTAAAAAATTGAATGCATCTGTCTTTTGTGTCTTGCAGAGCCTGGGTTCAGCAGACAAGAAGGACTTCTACCAACCAAAGTAAGTGCCAGTAGCAGTGGTGAGTAATGCATGGAAATTCCTGGCTGGTCCATATTCCCCAGCAGCTCCATGCCTTGCTAAGATTAGACATTTCAGTGTACCAGAATAGCTGCTGCAATTACACAAGTGAGGATAACAGTGGCAGGGCTGTCAGTCATCCTGGCTTCGGGGCATATGCAAATGTCTCCATCAGGTCAGAAGGAGCCCTGACAGCCTGGCTGAGCCTGAGGGACAGAGCCGGCAGCAGGGGTGACCTTTCCCACCTCTGAGTCCCTCTGTTCCTGGTTTGCACAGCTGAGCTGCGTTGGAGAATCAAAGGGTTTCATTCCATGTCACAATGGGCCGCTCTTGATGCGCGTCTCCCGCAGCCGGGCTCTGCCGGTGATGCCTGTCATCTCCCATCCCTTGTGCTCCCCACAGTGCAAAGAGCCGCGGGCTGAGAGGAGGGGAAGAGGCTCTTTGGAGTGGGAGACATGAGCAAAGTCGCTGCAAACCACCCCACTAACATGAGCAGTTGGTTACTTGGTGTGTGGGCCAGGTACCAGAGCCTTGCCCCAGCACGGGACCTTCAGGGCAAGGAGGTTGTGTCTGCTGTAAGGATGGCTTTGTTACTGTTGTTTTTTGGATACTGGCAGACCCTCCCTGCTGAGGGGCGGGGTTCTGCCCTGGCACTGAGTGGGTGTTGTGCTGCTGAGCAGGTGTGTGTGTGTGACCTTGTGTTTCTCCCCCTCTGACTCGGGAGTGAAGGTCTTTAGTTTATCACCTTTCTTCTGACAAAGCGGCCACAGGTGGATCTGGAGTTGCAGGACAGTGCTCTGAAGGGCAGGGTTGGCAGAGGAGCAAGGTTTTGGGAAATTCAGAAGAAATTGCTTCTCCAAAAATCACTGTCCTTCTGCCCTTTGCTGTTTTCCACAGGGTTCCTGCAGTGCTCTGTCCCAGCAGTGTGAGCACCATGGAAGAGTCCTTTGTCTGAGTTAGGCTTGGCATCAGAGGGGGCACATCCAGGGGACAGGCTGTGTCATGGAACATCATACGGACCTGCCTGCTCACTGCCTTGGATGGCAGAGCAAGTGTGTGTGTGTGTTCTTCACTTATCTGCTGGTCCCTCTTTATGCCACCAAAAGTTTTTAAAGCTTGGTGCTGGTCTCTAGGTCTGTACAGAAAAGTCTGATTTCAGGGAGCTCCTCTGCCCACTCACCCCGAGGCAGTGCAGCTCATTAGCTCTCCAAGACCAGAGGCAGCTAAAGACTCCTGGAAATACAGCCAGAGCCATTTCCCAGACTGCTTAATCCCGAGTGGCTTTGTGGGAGATCAGAGGAATATCTCAGGAGGTTATGGAGTCACTGTGGATGCAACAACAAAATGAACACACATTTGGCAGAGGACTCATCACCGTGTTTCTGTGACCTCTCCCAACAGCTGTCCAAGATTTCAGTGCTCCTTTCTGTAGTGCTGCTGTGTGCTTGTGAGGAGTCTGTGTTTTGACAAGAAGGCTTAGAACAGATTGAAGCATCTCCAGTGTCTCTCTTCCAGCTGAAGCTTTGGGGAGGCTTTAAGCAAGAGATTTGGAGGAAATATGTAAAAAGCTTTTACCGTTCGGATTTCCTGCGTTGTGGTTTTGGCTGTGGGTAGCAACGATTTGCAGTGCTACATTTATAATTCATCTCCTCTGAGAAATGAGGAATGTTTCCCTACCTTGAGTGGGAGAACACAGGCTTCCCATCTTGCTGAAGGCATGGAGCTGTTGGGTCAGAGTGGGGGGGAGCTGGTGCAGGAGGTCTTGTAGGTACAGGATGTCTTATGGGTGCTTCTCCTCTGTGCCATGAGGCTGTGGGACCTCCATGGTTTGGCCCAGCAGCTTGTGACACCAGCTGTGACCTGGCTAATCAGAACTCTGGTTAATGCCCATCCTATTTGTGCTCTTCTGTGGCTGTTTTGGGGTTGTTACTGCTAAGTTGGTGGCCATGGTGTGGCCTGGTGTCACTGCCCCCATCCTGTTTGGTTTCTGGCTCCACTGGCTGGCACCAGCATCGTCTGCAAGGCTGGACCAGGTGCCTTATGGACCCTTTAGTTTCTGGCAGGGCTGGAGCTGGTCTTCCTCCCTGGAAATTGCCAGAGGTCTGGTGGATCTGCCAAGGGCTTGGGAGAGCTCAGCTCTTCTACAGCAGCTCCACAGCCCAGATTCAGTTCCTCAAGCCCTGGGCAAGGTGGTGGTGAGCAGCCAGAGCAGGAGAAGCAGCTGGTTCCCATTGCTGAGCCAAGCTGTGTTGGCTCATGGACACATCTGTGTGGCAAGGCTGGTGATCTGAGAGAAGTCTGGCAGTGGGTGGCTGGTCCTCCAGCTCCCATGTGCAAGAACAAACTCGACTGTGCCTCTGTTTTTCCCTTTCTGGCTTCCAAGGCAGTGGTTCACCTGCCTCCAGAGCTGAGCTGTGGGAGCGGGGCTGGAACAGCCTGGGTCAGGGCTTTGAGGCTCTCACAGCAGGTGGAGGTTATGGAAATAGGAAAAGGAAAGAGCCATATGCCAGAAATCTCAGCAGTGGGTTTTGTCAGCCCCTGTCCTGGCAGTGACTCTTGCTCCATTCCTACCATGTTGAACTTTCTCTGATCAGGTGCCCTCCTCCTCCTCCTCCCTGGACATCAGGTACTCATGAGCTGAGCCTCCTCGTGTCACCCTGAGTTCCCTCTCTTATTGCCTCTCCCCTTCAGAAATGGAAATGCTGTCCTCACCCCATAGTTGCCATCAGAGTGTCCAGCTGGGTGTTCCCTAAGTGCCTGGAATATTCCAGTGCTCATCAAGGGCCTGGAGAGGTGTCCAGCCTCACCCACCAGCCTTTGATGGCTCTTCTGCTCCACTCAGTCCATCCATGAGGTTTAAAGGTACAGATCTCCTGCTAGGTTGCCTCAAATATGGAGTGGAAAGCACAGTGAAAGGTGTAATGAAGGTGGATCTCCACTGTGGGAATTCAGAGGTGCCCACAATGAAGCCATTGGAGCTGAAATGCTGCTGCTGCCCACTCTGGGAGAGGGACTTCTGCTTCCAAGGGCTTCAGTGACCCTGCTTATGGATGTTCCTGCAAGAGCTGTCCCATGTCAGGAGTTGGGACTCCAGACTTTTATTCTGGGAAGTGATGTTCCCTCTTTCCGTGTTAAATGGAGGGATGCAGCCTGAGTCAAGAAGGCTGAAGCATTAATTCTAAGAAAAGCTACATCCCCTGAGAACTGAAAGGGGTAAAGACCAGCCAGGGAAGAACAGGCACACAAAGAGCTCCTGTAGCTGAAATAACCTGGGAGAGGAGCCTGGTGTGTTGGGAATGGCCACAAGTCCAGCTGGGAATCAACATGTGCACAGGTACCTACCCTGGCTGCTCCAGCCATCCCGTGTGAACAGGGACAGATGCCTCCTGTGTTTCCGAACCAGGTTGTTCAGATGTCAGACTAATATATCCCAGGCTAATAATTCTCATCTGATGCAGTTTGGGCATGTGCCTCCCCCATCACAACCCTGGCTGCAGCTCTGCTCCATCTGGGATCTGACCAGAGTTTGTATGAATCAGGGAAGACACACCAGGTGGGATGAGTCCAGTCCCTGAGCTGCTCACTCCTCTGTCGCCCCAGTTTTGGAAGATGCTCATACAGCTGTTGGAATATCCAGGCTTCCAGAGGTTCTTCCAAACTTCTGACAGAGGGCCCTGACTGCTCTGTCAAGGCAGTTTCCTGAGCAAGGAGCCACTGGCTGAGGACTCAGGGACACCTTGCTCAGAGACAGGAATAGGCTCTCCTGGGACAGGAGGTAATAACTCTCCTGACAGGGCTGGATGGAAGTGTCTTGACAGCAACCGAGGTAGTCCGGTGTGTTTGCTAGTTCCCCCAGGCACATATTTGCTCTTCAATGTCAGGCATCAACTGGAACTCAGTTTCTTCAATCTGGGAAGAACTGTTGGTAGTAATAACACTCATAAAACCCCTGGCAAATGCAGACTGAAATACCTGGGCTTAATTAGAGTGTCACTGATTTGTGGTGGGAGCTGCCTGTGTCCCTCCCCGTGCCGAGAGCGATACGCAGCTGTCAGGAGAGCTGTCACTTGGGAGCAGTGAATGAATATCTGCCAGGCACTTTGAGGTGTCAAGAGAGACACAGCTGTAGTGACACAAAATGCTCTCCATTGATCCGCTCCTCCCGTCCCTTAGGATGGTGTAGCTGTGCTGGAGAGCCCATTCCTGCTCCAGCAGAATCCCACAGCCCTTTCAGGTGGATCTGTCTCCGTCTCAGATTAAAGGCTGCCGCTGCCTTCTGTCCTCCAGCCTCAGATATGTAAACACACGAGGAACCTTTGAAACCACCTCCCAGAAAGCAGCAGCTCCTGTTTGTTTTGCCTCGCAGTCATTACACCCGAGCTGTCTCCGCAGCTAATTCCTTGTCACCCTCCTCTTACAGCAGAACGTTTCATCTCCCAGACTCAAACCTTTCCGTGCCAGAGCTTAGATGAAAGTGTTTCCTTGCTGAATCATTATCTTGTAAAACCGTGGTGGTTTTAAGGATCTAGAAATCAGTATTTACATTTTGGAAGCATTAAGGGCCATCATAATAAGCGCGATGTGTTCCTGAGCCGGGTGTTCATTTCGTTGCCTCCCTCACTCAGACATTACTGCTCTGGTAATGATGATAATCACACACACATGGGCTGCGTTTGCCTTCTGTGGTGGCTGAGTCGTTCAGCTGGGGTGCTCAGCAGGTAGCTCAGGTTCCAAGTGCTGAGCAGTGGCAGGAGGACACACATGGAAAGCAGGGAGGAAGAGATGATGCCAGTGATGCCAGAGAGTGGTGGGACAGAGGAAGCAGTGCCAAGACCACTCTGCGCTGAAGCCATGGGATCCCCACCGCTACCAGAAACTGTCCCCAAGCCAACCTCACAGGGTTGGAGAATGCTTCTCCCAGCTTTGGTTGTAGGGAAGGACGAAGTGCCATCACCAGAATCTCTGGGATGGGATGGCCAGGGCAGTGGAGGGTGGAAGAGAGGTGTTGGGGCCTGTGGAGTTGGTGCAGGTTGGCAGCTGAAGGGGAGTGGAGCCCTCCAGAAGGGATCACAAAGGTGGGCTCCTTGCTTCCAACCCCAAGTGCTGGCTAAGGCAGTTACCTGGACAGTCAGGAGTGAACTCCTTCACACACAATATAATCAGATTGCAGCGCTGGTCAGAGTATCCAAGCAGGAGGGCTGAGCCAGTGAACTGTACAGCAAACTTAAACAGTGTTTCCCCTGGAATTTGGCCAGTGGTTTCAGAGTCTGAGCTCCAGGCAGGTTGAAGGGGCTTTAATCCTCTTGGAGTGCTGGGAAAGGAAGGGAATCCTGGAAAGGCACTTTGATGAAATGTGGTCATTTAACAGTTTCCAGTCTGGGAATGAAGAGCAGAGCTGACCTTGAGCAACCTGGGAGTGGGAGGTTCAGAGAACCAGAAATGAGCCGTGGGAAGTAGCAGGGAGGTGGGGATTAGCAAAAGTGGGCACGAACAGCGGGATGTATCTCATGGCATGGCAGAGGGTTGCTTTGGATCAGTCCTGTGGCTGTTCCTGTGTGGCTGTGGAGGGAGCAGAAGACAGTCCTGATGAGGAGCAGTGCTGGCAAGATCTGGCAGAAGCTCAGGCACGGAGGAGCCATCACCCTGCTGGTGTGCCCTGTGGCATCTGGGCTCTCTACCCAGGCTAAGGTTGTTATTTGCTTGTGAAGCTGAAAAACTGGTGCCAGTTCATACCCAGAGAAGTGAGCAGGACCCCACACTAGGGGTCCTGCTGTCCTGCTCTTGCCCAAGCAACCTGGGAGGGCAGCACTGCATTGAGTGCCTGGTAGGTCACAGCATCACAGAACATGCCGAGCTGGAAGGGACCCACAGGGATCATCCAGTCCAACCCTCAGCCCTGCACAGGCCCATTCCCAGGAGTCACACCTTGTGCCCCAGAAGAGGGTTGTGCATCTCCCTGAGCTCTGCCAACCTTGGGGTTGTGCCCACTGCCCTGAGGAGCTTGTTCAGTGCCCACCACCCTCTGGGTCATGCCCATGGAGAGGGTGGAACTCGATGGTCTTTAAGGGACTCTCCAACACAAGGTGTTCTGGATCCTGGAGTTTTCAGGATACAGATGCCCTTGATTACCAAAATCTCAGCTCAGGGGAGATCAGGACATGGGCTGCTTGGTTTTGGTGTTCCCTGGAGCCCAGGGGACAGCAGGGGGAGTTGTCAGGGCTGGCTGAACTCACCCTGCTCTGGGTGCCTAGGCCAGGGCACCACTGGGTCAGCCCCTTGCTGTGTGCCTGCACTGTCTGGGAATGACCCTCCCAGCCCTGCTGCAGAATGAAGTTTTGGGTTTCATTGTTTCTGTGCAGCTTTTAAGGCGTTAAGCAGGGTTGCAGTGTGGGCTTTCGCTGTGCCAGTTGTCATAGAAACTTGCAGGGCTTTTTTGTCCAATCCCCCCAGCCCCTTTCTTTCAACCAAAGCAAGGATGGGTTTTTTTCCCCTCCCTGTAATTTCAGTTCCAGTACAACTAAAAACCTGCCTGCCCCTGTTTCCTGGTCTCCAGCACTTCCACACAAGGACTCAGAGTCTTTCAGTTGTGCTTCCCATTTGTGTTCCGAATCGAAGAGTTCATGGTCCCCTGAATTGGGCACTTTCCCGGCGGAAATGATGGCATTCTGCCCCTACAAAATGCCCACTGGGACTGGGGCTGGTGCTCCAGGTACCCCCATGGGGTACCTCTCCTTCCTGCTTCTTCTGACATCAGGGAGCAGAGAGGGCACAGCCCCTCCATCACCGGGCGTCCCTGGACCTTTGGTGGGGACGTGGTGATGGCATCTGCCTGCCCTACTCTCTGAACCTCCAAGGAGCTTGGTGCCTCCCCAGCTCCTCATTGCTCCACGACTGGGGCTGTCTCATAGGGTCACAGAGTGGTTGGGATTGGAAAGGGCCTTAAAGCCCATCTCATTCCATCCCCCTGCTGTGAGGAGGGGCACCTTCCACTATCCCAGGGTGCTCCAAGCCCTGTCCAACCTGGCCTTGGACACTCCCAGGGATGGGGCAGCCACAGCTTCTCTGGGCAGCCTGTGCCAGGGCCTGCCCTCCCTCACAGGGAAGAATTTCTTCCTAGAATCTAATTGAAACCTACTTTATAATCATTCGAGACCTCCTGAGCCTTCCCCTTGGTGCGTGGCAGGGCTTATCCTCAGAGCGCCAGTTATCTGCTGGGATTCATTTGGGTGGGATTTAGGCAAGAAGAGTTCTGTTAGATCCCTCCTTTGACCTCCTGTGTTCTGCAGGGATTTAAATGTTGCCCACAAGCTCCAGAATAGGTTGTGGTTGCCTTCTGAGAATTACCTAATCCTCTGAATATCCCTGAGAGGCATTTAATCTGGCCCAAAACTCGCTAGAACTTGTTGGGCTCCATCTCCCAGTCCCTGCCTCTTGGCATGTCTCGCTGGATAAAAGCAGTCAGCACCACTCTGGTTTTAGGTGGGTGGCAGATTTTTTATCAATAAACTCAATATAGCTCAAATCTTTCGCAGCAAGGTATTCTCTCCAGCCCTTGGATCAATTCTGTGACTCATCCCTCCAGGCTCTGCTGTTTTAGTGTCCCCTTTCAACGTGGGCACCTTAATTGCAGGAGTGGCAGTGGCAGTCCCAGCAGAGCAGTACGTGCAGCTCCCTCAAGAGCTGCATCAGCTCTTTTCATCACAGCATCACATTAGAGCCTTGTGCTGGGCTGCTCACCCGTGGTGACCCTTGAGCTTTCCTGGAGGCTCTCTCTTGTCTGGGATCTAGTCCCTGTTCAGAAATATGGCCTGAAATCCCTCTCTGTAGCTGCGTCATCCCGTTCTGGGCTGCATTAACATGTACAGTGTTTGAATGGGCTCAGCATTACCAAGCAGCCCACATTTCCCTCTCTCCTCATCAATATTTACCATTGCATCAATCTTCCTGTCATCTGCTAATTTTTTGAGTGAGGATTTTGTATTTTTGTCTCGATCATCGATGAAAATATCGACTGGTGTGTTCCCCCTGGAGCCTCCCTAATGATTCCCCATTGACAACTCCTGTGTGAGGCCTGTCAGACGGCTCTAAATCTCTGTAATGTGCTTTACTGGTGCTGTGCAGTCCCATCTTCTGAAATGAGGATGTCAAGCAGCACTCAGAGCTCTGCCTGTGCAGCAGTAAAGTACACGGTGTTCATTAAAGAGTGACATCGGGCTCATCTGACAAGATCTCTTCCACCAAGACACACCGGCTGACTTTAATTAGAACTTACATCCTTTAATTATTTCTTAATTTAATTCCAGATGAGCTCTGCCTTCTGGGCCCTATATCACACTGTCCATTCTGTTGTTAATTAGGTCATCTTCACTGCTGGATGGGAATGTTGGTGAGAAGGAGCCCTTTCCATCTGGATGTGGCAGCCTCAACTTTGCTCAAAACGAGCAGCAGAGCCCAGAAATCTCTGCCCAGCTTTGGGTACACGTTGGCTGGTTGGTGCTGTTTGGTCACATTAGATGTAAGCATGGATGTTAATGGTTTAGGAGAGCTTTATCTCTCCCAGGAATTGCTTTATTCACCTTTTTTCCCCAAACACGGAGTAAATACTGGCTGCATTTTCCTTTCCTGCATCATTTGAGCAGTCCTACAGACTCTGCTTTAAAGCAGCCCTAGTGTTCCTTAAAACCAGACCTATTGCTAGACTTTGGCTCCCAATAGCATATTTTCCATGTCCAGCTGTTCATTTCCCCCTTCTTTAGTTTCTCTAATCACTTTCTTACACATTGAAATCTTTTGTTTGTATTGACCACTCTATTCTGTACTCCATGGCAGGAGGTGGAAACTAGATGGCCCTTAAAGGTCTTTCCCAACCCAAACCCTTCTGCAACTCAAAGATTTAATTGCTGGCTCTGTGAGTCTTCTGCTGTGCCACTCACAGAGCAAATCCTTGATAGCACATTATTTGTTATCCATTGTGAGCATGGATTTAAGGTGGAGCTCCTGCAGTCCTGTGCTGGCTCAGGTATGCTGTGCTGTGCCTCGTTCCAGCCCTTGGTGAGAGGGTAAATCTGTATTTATTCAAGCACCAACTGCTAAAAGATGTGTAATTTTAAAGAAAAACACATAATGGTGTGTATTGTAAGAGTGCAGTGCCCTCCTCTCCAGTCCTGCCCTCCTCCTCCGCAGAGACTGCTGATCATGTCCCTCATTGGAGTGGCTTTCGGGAGTGCTGAGTGCCCTCAATTTCTGCTCGTGAGGGAATATTTCCCTTCCTCCTTCTGCTTTCCCAACCTCTCTGCCTCACATCAGCTCAAGAGCTCGCTGCTTCACCCCTCAGCACAGCACGAGCAAGGGCTCAGATACGATTTCCTGCAGCAGCCACAGATGAATCTGACCTTTTATTCAATCACCATTGTGGTGGTTTGTCCCTGTGCTCCCGCCTGCAGCACCAGATGGACAACTGGGCCATAGAGCTGGAGAGTCACAGAGTGGTTTGGGTTGGAAGAGGCCTTAAAGATCATCTCATTTCACCCTCCTGCTATGGACTGGGACATCTTCCACTAGATCAGGTTGCTCCAATCCTGACCCAATCTGGCCTTGGATGCTTCCAGGGATGGGGCAGCCACAGCTTCTCTGGGCAACCTGTGCCAGGGCCTGCCCACCCTCACAGCCAAGTATTTCTTCCCAACATCCCACCTAACCCTGCCCTCTGGCAGTGAGAAGCCATTTCCTCTTGTCCTGTTACTCCATCCCTTGTCCCAGGTTCTTCTCCAGCTCTCCTGGAACCCCTTTAGGCACTGGAAGGGCCTCTTGGGTCTCCTTGGAACCTTCTTTTCTCCAGGTGAACACCTCCATCTCTTCCAGCCTGTCTCCATGGCAGAGATGTTCCAGCCCTTGGAGCATCCTCATGGCCTCCTCTGGACTCACTCCAGCAGCTCCACTGGCAGCATCTCCTGGGAAAGAGCAGCTATTTGCATTGGTCCTTCTAAACCCGTCCATGCTCCTCCAACCTCACGGTCCTCTCCTGCCTTGTTTCAGCAGGACCAAGTGCAGTGCATGCCATGTGCTGTCCATGCTCCTCTCCCTGAGCTTCTGAAGAAGCCTAAATTTCCAGTGGCGGTGGAAACAACAGCTCGAGCCCTGTGAGCAACCAGACTGGTCCCTGGGAGCTCTGGGGTTGGTGTTTATCCTCTGGCTCTTTGCTCTGGGAGGGATGATCAAGCAGAATTGGGCAGACTGTGGGGGCGCATGGAGACAGTGCCAATCTGCTCAGGGAAAAGTGGGACTAAGGCTGTTAAGGGAGGAAAATGCATTGTCCTTCCTGCCTCCTGACAAAGCCAGGTGCATGGAAGGCTTTGAGCTCTCCCACAGGTTCCTGGTGTTGCAGTCACCAGATTTAGTGGAGTGTGGTGGCTCTTGAGAGGTGCACGGTGGGAAGAGGTGAGGGTGAGAGTGCTCACTTGTCTCTTTGGACTGGGGACATCGTGTAGAAGGGAAGCACCTCCAGCATTGCTGCCAAATTGACAGGACAATGAATTCCTTGTCCAGAAATGCCTCATCTCCCCATGGATGCACAGGGAGCCTTGGCAGCCAGTCCAGAGCATCGTGAAGGTAGGATGAGCTGATAATAATTACTGAAGAATTACAGGATCATGGAATGGCCTGGGTTGCAAGGGACCTTAAAGCCCATCTCATTCCACCCTTGCCATGGGCAGGGGCACCTTCCCCTATCCCAGGTTCCTCCAAGCTGTGTCCAACCTGGCCTTGACCACTTGCAGGAATGAGGCAGCCACAGCTTCTCTGGGCAACCTGTGCCAGGGCCTGAAACCCTGAATAATGGTTTTTACACTTAATTGAAGACTTGACTGAATCAAGCTGTCTACAGCCCAGGGAGGTTGACTTTGGGGAGATTTTGGGACATTTTCCTGAGGGTCTGTGGGAGATTGACTCAACCCCCAGCCACAGGAAAACACTGCCTTGCCCCACAGTAAATGGAAATGTGTGCAGTGCTTTGAGGAAACAGGCTGGATAAGGAGATGAAAGGAACCCTAGGACCTGCAAATTCCCATTTTTACGTTTGAAATAGAAAAGCCTTCCCAATGAATGCTTTAAGGAAACCTCTGGAGCTGCCAGATCTCAAGCAGGGGCCGTTGGTGGTTTTTCTTTGCAGTTGAGGTAGGAAGGGAAAAGCACAGAGGGAGAGAAAGCTCAGCTGTGCTCATTCTCCCCTCGGATGTCAGAGGTGCTTTGTTTTCCAGAAGTGCTTGTTATTCCTGCAGTGTCTCAGCAGGAGCTGGAATCCAGCTCCAGCCTGGGGCTGCTCCGGGTGCAGCCGTGCAGTGCTGTGGCTTTTCCCTCCTCATGGGACACCCCACTGGAGCCACCAGAGGGGTGCTTGGTGCCCACCTTTGGGCACCACAGTCAGTGGTGTTTGGGTCATCTTTCCTCCACTGCATTCCTTTTTTGTCCCAAGGTTTTTTCCTGTATTCTAGGCCACCATCCAGCAGATGTCTGGGCTTAGTTTTGCTTATCCTGAGGGTCCTTCTGGCAGCAATCTTCCCGAAGGAGCTACAGCACTGCTGTCTCTACTTGTTTCCAGATGTCTCCAGGAAGCCCCTCTGCCTGCACAGAGCATCTTGACCCCCTGTGTTAGGTTCCAGTTGTGTCAGATCCCTGTTCTGCAATTTGCCCTCTTGCCTTTACTGTTTCCATCCCAACTGGATGGCTCTGAGGATGAAGAGGACTCTGCTTCTGGGCTTTTATCAAGCCTCGATGTTCCCCCTCCCACACCCAGCTGGAGTGTTGCTAAAAACTCTGGTTTGAACCAGAAAGTGTCTCAGACTCTCAGCCAGTTTCTGGCATCTCAGACTGGTTTCTAGCTATCTCAAACTGGTTTCTAGCCATCTCAGACTCGTTTCTAGCCGTCTCAGACTCGTTTCTAGCCGTCTCTGACTGGTTTCTAACCATCTTGGGTTTGCTGCTGTAAATCACTGCCTTTGCAAGCCATGAAGCTGATTTCTGAAGGCTGGGAGGAGGGTGGCTGCTGCTGAAGACATTGGTCCTGCCTCATTGAGAGTGCCTTGTGGAGTCAGTCCCACCTTTGGGATTTGGTTGCCTGGCTGGAGCCACCAGTGGTGTCACCGGGAGGGACCTCGAGCTGAGTCCAGCGTGATGGATCCCACCTCCTCCACTGGAGCAGAGCGTGGTCCTGAGGGATCTCCCAGCCAGCAGGGACACTGGAGGGGGTGTCAGCCACAGCAAACGTGAAACCATCAATATTTGTACACAAAAGCCATGCTGAAATCCCCATCCCAGTCCAGACATCAGAGGTGTCAGTTTTGATTTCCCAAACACAGAGAGAGTCCTTTCAGCCCTGGCCTGCTCAGACACTGCAGCTTTAATGTCCAAGCACCCAGTGTGTTTCCACTCCCCTCAAATGCATCAATCAGGTCTCGGTGAGGCTCTGAAAGAGCCAGTTTGTTAAACAAACACACTTAGTGTAAAAAGTTTATTCCAGTTAATTGGGACTTCATTGCAATGGAAACAAATTACCCAGCTGTCATCTGCCAAGGCAAACAGCAGCAGGGGAGAGGGGGTCCTGGCCAGGCAGGAGACAAACAGCCATCTCAGGCAACCTTATTTATGGCCTTTTTATGTATTGCTGTATTTATTTGGACATTCCTGAGCTAGAGAGCCGGGCTGTTGCTGAGCCACATGCCTCAGCACTTACACGGTGGCAGGTTATCTGCCTGTGGGGCTCCTGGGCAAAAGGTGGCACTGACCTGGTGGGCACCGCCATGGGGACACGGGCTCTGGGGTCTGTGTCCCTGGCTGGATCCCTCCAGGCACGTCCAGGGCTCTTGCTTCAGAGCTAGAGGTGAGGTCTTGCATGTGCACACGATGGGCAGGTCAAGACAAACTGCTGGTCCTGGAACTGGGGGCTGTCGGGGTCCCTGGAGGGAACAGCAGGGCAGGGAGGCACTCAGGGGGGCACAGGACAGGTGGCCACTGGGAACTTTGCCCCCACGCTTCCATGGTTCCCTGCCCTCACGGGGGGTGCCCTCTGTCAGCATCGGCCCCAGGTGTGAGGCAGAATCACAGAGTGCTCTGAGCTGCAAGGCACCCACAAGGATCGAGTCCAGCTCGTGAGTGAATGGCCCTTACAGGGCATTGAACCCATGACCTTGGTGTTATTAGCACTGTTTTAACCAGCTGAGCTCGTCTCGGGGTCCCTGTCCCTGCTCTAGTCCTATTCTCTCCTCCCATTCCAGGGAATTCGCTGTTCGGCAGGAGTCGGGAGCGCCGCCTGAAGAGGCTCCCACTCAATCCCAGCTCGCTTGATTTCACAAACACCCCTCTGACACTCCTTTTCCCCTCTTAGAGCTTTGATGGCAAAGGAGGGAGCGAGGAGCCGGGCCGGGGGCTGAGGAGGGGGCGGAGGGCAGGGCTGGGGGGAGCTGCAGTGCGGGCGGTGCCCGTCGGAGCGCTCGGGGAGCGGCCGGGACGGAGCTGCGGAAGCGACAGATAAACCCTGCGGATTAGCAGCGTGTCCCGTGTCAGCAGAGCAGCATCCCCTTCCTGCAGCATTAGTCACCAGAGCCTGACGCCGGGCTGGGGGAGGCAAGTGCAAGTCATCGGGTTACCTCCTCCCCTGCTGCTGTCCCCCTGCTCCCGGGGGACCTGTCCTTGCCTCGTGTCCCTCCAGCTCTGCCCTTCGGAGCCCTGGCTGTGCCAGGGCAGCCAGGCACGCCGAGGATGTTGTCCCTGGCCACGGATGGGTGAATCCATCCATGGCACATCTCTGCTTGGCCGTGGTTGTCCCGTTGCAGATGGTGATATTGGGATGGCATGGACTTGGGGAGGGGGGTCTCCCAATGGCCCTAGAGATGCATTCTTTCCTACTGGCCTTGGGGACTTGGAGGACAGGAGCAGCTCTCTGGGACCTTCCAGCAGACTGGGATTTGTCTTGTGTGCCTGACAGATAAACCCAGGGCTCTTCCACCCTTCTCACCTACCACAACCATATCCAAGCCACATTTTTCTGGTCCTGTGAAGTCCTAGAGTTCACCTCTGAATTTCACATTGTGATTGAATTGCCAGCCAGAGCCTTTTATCTGCTTTCTGAGAGTGTTTCTGTTACCGTGTAACTGTGAGATCATCATGGCCCACACTCTGAGGTTTCTGTCTGTGATGGCACATATTCAGGGAGTGAAAAGCCTGGATTAGGATGCACGTCCTTGGAGGGGCCTGGTAGGGAGGCAAAGAGCAGAGCCAAGCTCTGATAGTTACAGAGATGTGTCCTGAGATTGGATTGAGGGACGTGAGAAAGGTGGTGACCGGAACTGGAAAGAACACCAGATTTGACTTCCTTTCTGGAGCTTGGAATGGAGGAGGAACTGGGGTGTTTGATGAAAGCCCCTTGGTTCCTCGGGATCAGCTCAAGGTAATCTGAAAACACAGAGGTAAGAAACAGCAAATGCCAGGTTTCCCTGCATGAGAACAGGGCTCTGTTGGGGACAATCAGAGGCAGCAATGCCCACTCAGTCCCACATTCCTGTTGCCCCACTCTCCACAGGATTCCCAGTGAGCAGAGCCAGGGCACGAGGTGCTGAGCATCTCCCTCCTCCTCCTGGCAGCCCTGTATTATCAGGGATTTTAGCTTTCTGTTTCTCGATTGACTTGTTGCCGGTGTTTATTTTTAGCTCCTCCAGTGCCTTGCAGATTCCTCGAGGGATTCTTTCTTTCCCTCTCCCTCCCACAGGTTTGTTTGTAATGGAGCCGCGTTGATTTGAGCCACAGGCAGGAGCTGTCAGCGGCGACGGGGGCTGAGCTGCTGCACTCCCGGAGCTGCTTCTCTGTGGGTTTAGCTCAGGCTGGTGGGTCTGTGGGGTGAGGACACCCTGGCAGAGCAGGCTGGGAGAGCATTACTCCCATCTACAGCTGCTGGTGTGGGTGCTGAGCACCCAGATCCACTGGCAGAGCACGCTGGGTGGCTCCTGTCCCCTTGCTCTTCTCAGCACTGCCCTCCCCCAGAGTTCTCTCTTTTCAGTCCCCATGGGAAGAAGTTCAGATCAGCATCACGTGGAAACAAACCCCAGGTCCTTCTGCAGCTCTGCAGCCAGGTTGGGTGGAAATTTTTCAGTGTTTTTTAAAGCCTTGCATAAACTAATTCAAAACAAGTTGCAAGTATATTTTGGACTCGGGCAGAGCTTCGCCCGCTGGCTGTCCCAGACAAGGGCTCACTTGAGTGTGCCCTTCTGCTGGGCAGGGGGGCAGTGTTTTCATTCCTGATTTAGAGCATCCCTCCCGCTGGGGTCCAGCCCCCTGTCTCCCACTGAGCCCGGCGCTGCTGGGAGCCTGGGGTTTACCTGTCACCACCAGCTCCAGGGCTGCACTAACATGTTCCCTAGAAAATGTGACTCTCTTTGGACTCAGCCTCCTTCTGCTCACCCTGGGGGATGTGTGAAGGTACAGTTTGTGCTCTGTTTATTCCAGGATTTTTGTTATTTTGTAGAGGAGAGTGAGTTTTGCTTATTTTTAAACATCTAAAACGTAGGTTGATACTCAGTATAGGTTTGCTGTTTTTCTTAGGGAGAGGCAGCCCTGGGAGGTCCTGTTCAGGTAGGGCTTTGGTGGTGGCAGCTCCAGGGAAGTGTGTTCTCTGAAGCAATGATCTCCACGGGCCACCCTTGCCTGGGAGATGAGCACATGCTGAAGTGTTTCATTGGACTTGGTCCTGTAAAAGCAGCCGAGGGAACCGAAGCCTGAAAACCGCTCAAGTGTTCAAGTAAAACATTCAAGCAAATCTGAAAGCCACTTGCAAGGCCACAAACATCATGGTGTGACAGCTTCTCTTCCTCTCCATGGATTAACCAGCTGCAGAGGAATAAGGAGAGAGGTCACCAGGACCACATGTCCCCAAGGAGGGTGTTGCGCAGTGTGCTGAAGGAAAGACAGGGATGTGTGCCCACAGTGGTGCTCTTGGTGGCTTGCAAAGCCACTCTTCAGCCGTCATCTAACTGGTTTTCATCTGGAGTGGGTGATGACTGGCTTAAATCATGCCCAGAACTAGCAGAGGGGACTGGGGTACCTCTGTGATGAGCCTAATGTCAGACTCTGCTTTAATAGAGCAATGCTGCTGGAAGTGAAAGGTTTGGAAAGTGCACCCAGAATCCACAGTGGACTTTCTCCTCTCTCGGCTGTCTCACTTGGGGTCTGACTGCAGCTTTTCTAGAGTTGAAGTTGTCATTGAGGTTTTTCTGATCTTTAATTTTATAATGTACATTAACACAGTTCCTGTCAAAGAACAGCATGTTCTCACCCTGTCCTTGCTGTCTCCCCAGTTAATAACCCTTTGCTGCTTTGACTCCTTTGGAAAAGGAGACAGTGCTTTGGGAATGCCTCCTGCTGTAGTAGACAGACGTCAGCACTGTCAGGCACATCTGAAAAGCAGCGTTAATTCAAAGGCAAATGGCAGCAGAAGGCGCACAGTCCGTGCTGGGGAGCACTGAGCCCACCTGTCTCAAACCATGGCAGTGTGTCTGTGTTCCCCTGGGCTGCTCAGAGGTGCTCTGAACCCAGATGGTTGCTTTGCCCTTTAGGAATGGGCTGTAAAAGCTCCTCCCTCCCGTCCCCGGGGCTTTGCTTTGGAGATGCCCATTTCTGAGGCTTGTGGTGCAGTGAAAACCTTCTAACAGGATTGGGTGGTCAGCAGAAGACTTAAGGTATGAGAGGCAGGTGTGGGAGGCACGTGCTGTGCTTTAGGGTTGGCTGGGAGGTGGTTCTGGTTTCTGAACATCTGCTCTGCTCCTGAAGCCCCCACCATCTTCCTCAGTGGGGCTTTACCAGTGCTGAGGAACAGACCAAGGACTCCAAACTGAGGTTTGAAGTGAGCAGGGGACAACCACTGCAGGGATGTCATTGCAGGGACAACCTCATGGTCCAGACTCCCTGCCTTGGGAGAGGTGGAGCAAGTGCTGGCATTGCACAGCAGTCCCAAGTCCTGCTGGTATTTCGTGGGGTTCAGGAGCCTGCTGCTGATTTGGGGCGAGTCAGGAGACAGACCACCTGGTGGGACCCTTCCCTATGGAGAAGGGATATGGACCAGGTGGGACTGAGTCACCTCAGAACAGGGAAACGGTGGAGTCCATTGGGTGGTTTCAGTCAATCCAGGATTTAGTTCCAGGGAAGATCAGGATTGCTGTGTGAGTTTGGCAGTCAAGGAAAAGGAAGCAAGAGGCACCAGCATGATGTCCTAAACCTCAAAGACAAGGTCTCCCAGCTTACCTGTCACGGCCTTAACCATTTCAGGGCTGCCTTTTCCCCTGCCCATGAAAGGCACATCTGGCCCAGAAACATTCCAGCTGCTGTTCTGGAGAGCAGAGGGATCAGCACTGTAATAACAAGGTGTCTTTCTGCAAAGCCTCCAGAAACCCAGCTCTGGGCTGCAGTGCCCTGTGGACCTTCTGCCTGGTCACACCAGGAGGTGGTTTGCCCTGAGGAGCTGAAAGCTCTTCAGAGGATCACAGAATCACCTAGGCTGGAAAAGATCTCTGGGGTCATTGAGTCCTACACCCAACACCACCTTGGTCTGCAACAGCCTGGATGGAGTGGCAGATGGTGTGACAAGTGCTGTGTTCTGGGGGCCCTGCCTCCCATGGTGCCCTCACTCCGTGGGCAGCATTTGATGTGCACTGAGGTGTGGTTTTGGCAGCAACTTGCAGTGTGCTCTGCACTGGAGGGAGAAGATGGGACACCTGGAAAGCGTCTGTGCTGCTATTTGCCAGCATGAATAGTCCACCTCTTCAGGCCTAGAGGTCTTTTCCAAGGAGACACTCACCTGTGGTTTATCTTTCCATACTGGCTCTTTGCTTTCCAAGTGTCTGAAGCCACTTTTGAGGACTTCAGGCTCCCCTCAGCCAGCAGAACATACGATGTTGGGGTTATAACTCAACTGGTGCCAAGTCTTACATCATGAGTTTGTCACTGTGATGCTGCTTCGTGGTGGGCAGATGTTTCCCAGTGTCAGAGAGGGCCTTGCGCAGCCATGGGTCAGTCTTCTGGCCTGACCTGTGAAGCCCAAGACCACAATGAAAGGCAGGTGGTGAGAAGGACACTGCCATGGCTCATGTCTCTAGTGCTGGCTTTGCCCAGTGGTTGTGGTCTTTGCTGCAGGAGTCCTTGGTTAGAAATGAAAGGCTCACCTCTCCAGCATCACTCCAGTCTCAGTCCAGGATGATTACACAACCTCTCACATCTCTGTCACCCCACTGCTGCCCCTGGGCATTTTAGGTGGGGGAGTTCTGCTGATGGGCAGTGCCTCATCTGGAGGACATCAAGTGCCACTGGTTCTCCAGCTGGGAGGTGACTCTTGCATGAAGAGTTTCTCATGTCAAAATAAAGTGCTTTTCACTGGCCTGGCTGGCACAGCTGTCCTTTGTGGGATCTGAGGAAATGGACCTGATGGTGATTGAATGCTGCTGGTGCAATGTGGACTGCTGGCTTCTGAGGAGATCAGCTCCCCATGGGTGTTCAAGCAGCAAAGGCCAATCCCTGCAGCCCCTGGGGGTCGGTGGGTAATAGAATGGGGAAATTGAGGCACAGAGACTTCAGCTCCTGGGAGAGGCCGTGATGCCCAGAGTGGTGTCCTTTGATTTTCACAGCACCAGACAAAAGCCCTTGGGCTGGGCTCTCCCACAGCCTGACCTGGAGGAGGATCTGTGCTCAGTCTCTCACTGGGGCTCCCCACTCAGCCACTGAGGTCCCCCACAGGGCCCACACATCTGACAGCTCACAGCCACATTCCCACCCTGGAAAGGCTTTGGCCCATCCTGCTTGGCCCCTGCTGCCATGCATCCCTCCTCCCAATCACCAGCCCTTGGCTTTTTGGGTCACCCTTCCCTGGGGATGCGAGTGCCTCTCCCTCTCCCTCCCCGTGTTGCTGGAGTCCCTCGTGCCCCAGGCGCCGAAGAACTCTCCTCTCACTTGGCTGCAGAAACGGGCTCAGCATCCCAGAAATTCAGGCTTTCATGTGGGAGCCAACAGTCACACAACCTCCATCCAGAAACCATCATTATCGGCCGCTTGCTTTTGCTTGATTTCTTTGAACTACAGCTCCCAGGATGCCTGAAGATATGCAGACATCCCGAAGACAGTGGTTTCCCATAAACTTTTGGGGTTTCATGCTTTGCAAGCAGGAATGTTTTTATTGCGTCGCAAACCCCTTCAAGTCCCTCAAAGCTCGGCGGCGCTTCCCCGCCGTGGGGGCCGGGGCCGGCCGGGGGCACGCACGCCAAGGGCTTTTCTCTCCTGCATTTTTCCCCTTCTTGCAAGAGGGGATTTTGTAAGTCGTGCCTTTTCAAGGGGAATTTTGGGCCGGGGGGAAGTTTGGATGAATCGTGGTTTGCCCGTAGGGATTTGTTTCCCATTCTCCTGGTCCCCATTATTGCACATTGAAGTGCCTTAGGCGGGGTGGTGAGGGGTTTTCACTGAACTGAGAAGAACTGGGGTGCAGGGAGGAGAAAAAGATACACATTCCTGCCCTGCTGCAGTGACCAGAACTGGGTTTTAATTCCTGACATGCTCACAAGTGCTAAGGGAAAACCAGAGAGGGACACTTTCATTTAGCATGGAGAGATGCGGCTGGAATTGCAGCCTGGAGGGTCCCCACCTCCCAGCCTGAGCCAGATCCACCCCTGTCCCTGGCATCAGGGGATGGGGAATGCTGTGCACAAGTCCCACGAGTGCCCCCACAGCTCTGCATCTTCCTGCTGCCCCTCCTGGGGCCAGGAGGTGCTTGGCAGCAGGGTGGGGTCTGTGGTGTGGACTCGGCTGCCCCTAATAACCACTTACTCTCTGTGGGAAGGGGAGTGCAGAGGGCAGAGTAGGGCTGTGGTAACACTGTGGCATTTTATGGCATTGTTCTTCTGACCATACAAAATTCTTCAATGAGTTTTTCCCATTTGGTGCTGGTGAACATGAGTGTTATATCTCACAGTCACACTTGTGGTATTTTGCCTATCTCATTTTTCCCCTTGGCTGCTTTAAAAAAAAAAAAAAAGGGCCCAGGATCCTGCATAGCTTGGGGTTTAATAGGTATTTCTTCAGTAGGTGATACTTTACCAGTTTGAGGAGCTTTGTGAGCGAAACATGGAGGTGCTCGGTGCTCTTGGGGGGCCACCAGCACCCCCAGCTACCCAGACCTTGCAGGATGCAGCAGGGGCAGGGGTCAGGCTGTGTGTGTCACAGCATCATGGGGTGGTTGGGGTCAGAAGGGACCTCTGGGGATCACCTTGCCCAACCCCTGCTGAAGCAAGATCACCTACAGCAGGTTGCACAGGGTTGAGTCCAGGTGCACATCTGAAGAAGGAGATTCCACAACCCCTCTGGGCATCCTGTTCCAGTGCTCCATCACCCAGTGGGACACGTCCTGGCCCTTCTCTGTGCTGTCTCCAAGCAGTGAGACCAGCAGGATGCTGCTGCCTCCACTCTGGGCAGCTGTCCTAGTGCCTCTGGAGTCTGGGCTCAAGCTTCTCCCATCCTTTCCCCTCCCTCCAGTCTCTATGTGAGCCCCCCTGGACTCATTAGCACATGTGGCAGCTCCTGCCACCTGCCCGTCCCGCCGGCGGGCGATGGTGGCAGGCGGTGTGGTCCGCTGGAGGGGACGGGTGCCAGGCAGTGGGAGCACCACGGGGGCCCTGCGGCTGCCTCATCCTAACCACAGCCCTCCTCTGCTCTCCTGGAATGGCCTGGCCTCCCAGCAGCCCAGAATAACAAGCTTTTCCATTCCTGCTCGCAGCGTGGGACACGAGGCCATGGAAAACAGAGCCGGCTCCAGCGCCGCGCTCAGACTAAACAACGGCGCATCCCCCGGGGGGCTTTGTGCCCCCCCAGAGGGGGACCCGGCTGAGGGCACGGCTGCTGGGGGGCACAGGGATGGCAGGGCAGCGGTGCCAGCACGGGGTGCTGGGGCATCACCCTGTGTGGGCTCAGCCAGAGTGAAAGGAGGGAGATGGAGCTCCCAAGAGGGTTGAGCCCCTCCAGGGACCGACTCACCCATCCCTGCTGATTGCATATGAGGAAAGGGATTTGTTGGATTTTGTTCTTTTCTCTGGTTTTTTTTTTGTTTGTTTGGTTGGGTTTTTTTGTTGTTGTTGTTTGGTTTTTTTTGTTTGGTTTAGGGTTTTTTGTGTGTGTTTTTGTTTGTTTTTTGTTTGTTTTGTTTTGGTTTTTTGTTTTGTTTTTTTTTTTGTTGTTGTTGTTTTTGGTTTTTTTGGTCATTGTTGTTTTTGTTGTTGTTTTTTGTTTTTGTTTTTTGTTTGTTTTGTTTTTTTTCTGGGTTTTTTTGGTTTTTTTTTGTGTGTGTGTGTGTGTATCTTTATTTTCCCCGGTATCTTTGTAATTAGGATAAAAGCTGTAATCAGTAGTGGGGGAATTCAGAAAACCAACTCCCAGAGCTCCTGGCCCCAGGCAGGATGGGAGCAAGTCTGCACGTCCCTCTGCCTTGGCACACGTACAATCAAGCACGCTCACGCAGCTCAGTTGGAAGAGCCCAAGCTCTCCATCCTGCTGCTCAGGAAGGAACGATAGATATCTTCATTAAAAACAATCACAGAGGGAAATTACAAAATTCTTACAAATAAGCAAAGTGGTGGGGATTTTGCCCAAGGAACGGAATTTTTGCCTATTTTATTTTGGAGGGTTTATTTATTTGCTGTCTGTATTTGGATGAATTTTTGGTTTTAAAATAGATTATGCTGATTTTGAGGGTGAAGGCTGTTGGTACATGCCAGTCATGAAATGGTTCTTGTCAATGATCTGGTTTATGGTTGGGAGTCAGAAAAAGATTGTTGCTTACGTAGAATCATAGTATCATAGAATGGTTTGGATTGGAAGGGACCTTAAAGCCCATCTCATTCCAACCCCCTGCCATGGGCAGGGACACCTTCCACCAGCCCAGGTTGCTCCAAGCCCCATCCAGCCTGGCTTTGGACACTCCCAGGGATGGGGCAGCCACAGCTTCTCTGCCCAACCTGTGCCAGGGTCTGCCCACCCTCCCAGGGAACAATTCCTTCCCAATATCCCATCTATCCCTGCTCTCTGGCAGTGGGAAGCCATTCCCCCTTGTCCTGTCCCTCCATCCCTTGTCCCAAGTCCCTCTCCAGCTCTCCTGGAGCCCCTTTAGGCACTGGAAGGGGCTCTCAGGTCTCCCTGGAGCCTTCTCTTCTCCAGGTGAGCCCCCCCAGCTCACCCAGCCTGTCTCCATGGCAGAGATGTTCCAGCCCTTGGAGCCTCTGTGGACTCCTCTGGACTCTCTCAAACAGCTCCATGTCTTTCCTGTGTTGGTTCCCCCTCAGCTGGAGCAGCTCTGCAGGGGGGTGTCACCTGAGGGGGCAGAGGGGCAGAATCCCCCCAACCTGCTGCCCACACTGCGGGACCAGCCCAGGGCACGGGGGGTTTCTGGGTGCCAGTCCCCACGGCCAGGGCACATACAGCTTTTCATCAACCAACACCCCCAGGTCCTTCTCCACTTTTAAGGTGTTTTACAGCACCAAATGGGGACAACAGGATCTTAATATGATGACAAGGTGACAGAGCTGCAGACCCCAGCTTAAATATTGCTTAGAATCTGGAGAGAAAAGAAACTTCTAGATCATTAGACATTATCTTCAGGATCCCACCCCTTCCAAAATCCTGCAGCCTCTTTTCAGATCACATTCTTATCAATAGGCTCGTGTCCCACTGCCTCCTTGGCTTGTACCCACTTGGCATGGAGTTCCCAGCTGGAGGGTGTGTGCCCAGGGAGGGAATGACACTGATGCAGGTACTGGACCCCTCAGTGACATTGGGGGTGCTGGGGATGCAGTGTGACTCACAAGGCTGTGGCACACATGCCCAGCATCTCTGTCACAGCACAGATGTTGGTCAGAGGGGCAACTGTTGTTATTGTCAAAATGCAAATGAATAAAATTATTGTTTTGACAGAGAAATTTTAGGGAAAGAAGAACATGCAAATTTACCTTCCATTCCGAGTGCGCATTAGTATTAAAATGCTACATTTGAAAGGCAAAACAAAGGAACATTTTAATTTGGGGCTCATCAGATGGTTCCTTCTGCTTGGATTAGCATCGCATTCTTTGCATCAAATGCTGTAAGTTTGAAAAAACTGGTTTTCAAAGAAAACAAGAAAGAAGTTCTAAACCCACCATCCCTTTCCAGGGATTTTTGGTGCCTTCGTCTGTCCCCCTGTCCTGAAGTGACTGGCCTGGTGCTGAACACTGGACAGGCCAAGGGGAATATGTCTGTGCCATTCAAGTAGGATGTGTGACTGGGTTACTGACTGGATGCTGCTTTAACCTGGCTTCTAAATATCTCAGAAAATATTAGCTTGGATATTAGGGAAAGTTACATCACTGGAAAGGTGGTCAGGCCCTGGCACAGCTGCCCGTGGCAGTGCTGGAGTCACCGTTCCTGGAGGGATTTAAAAATTATATAGCTGTGGCACTTGGATGGTTTAGTGGTAGCTTTGACAGTGCTGGGGGAATGGTTGGGCTTTTGGATCTTAGAGGGCTTTTCCAACCTTAATTCTGTGTACTGTCAGGTCAGGGTTCTGCTCCAAGGTCTGGTGGAATCTCAGAGCCCACCTGAAGAGTGAGGGCAGCGAGCGGACACAGGATCATGAGCTGCCCCAGGATGACTGATAGGGACTGTGCAGAAGGGATGGGCTGTGCTTCTCTCCTTGGCCTTCCACATAAACACCCTGCAAATAAACCTTGCCTTTCTGTGGCACTCGGAAGCAGCTGTGCTGCTTCTTCAAACACACCGAGAGGTATCTCCGTCCTTCTCCCCCTGCTTCCCGTCTCCTTCATCCTTGGGGATACCGACCCGTCTTGGGTTGCAGACCAGAAATAGAGACTGGCCACTGACTTGGTAATTGTAATGCAGCCTGATAATGCCAGCTATAATTAGATCGAGGTATCCAAGTGCTCTTGCTGGCGGAAGTTTTTGTGACCCTGTTGTACTTTAAATAGAGGATCCCGTCTGCTCTGCCTGTCTCCTGGCTGCAGAGACAGGTCCTGCAGAGCCCAGCTTGGTCCTTCCCAGGGAAGCCAGCCCAGCATCACTCCTGGTGCCTGCTCAGCTTGTGAAGAGCCAGGTTTGGCAGAGCAGCACTCACTGACAATCTTCGGGCACTGATTCTGCCCCCCAGTATCTGGCAAATGTCAGTGACCACTGAGAGATTTGCTGTTACAAAACTCCCTTCCCCAGGTCCCCGGAGACCTCAGCTGGTCTGCTGTGCTGGGCCAGTGGACAGGACTGTCCTAGGCTGTGGTTATCAGGGGGCTGAAGCTCTGACCCATCTCTCCTTTACTGCCTCAGGGATATCAAAGAGACAGCTCATGTTGAGCTGTGTTGTGGCACAGGCAGGAATGTTTCAGGGGCTCAGGATCAGCTTGTCCAGAGCTGCAGTATTGTATCCCAGGGCTGTCAGACATCCCTCCTTGTTCCCTCTTGTTGAGATCTCTGTCTTCTTTCTTTACCCTCTCATGCAACTCCTGCTACTCTTTCCACACCCTTTCATGGTCTCTCTCCCCATCCTCAGGATGTCTCAACCTGCTGCCCAGCTGTCCTGCTCTTGAGCACCCTCCTTGTTGGGGTCAAAATCAGCATCACCAGCTCGGCTGGGTCCCTCCAGACTGGCTGGTTCAGGTTGTGAAGCCTTGCCCTCGGCGAATGGGTGAGCTCATCCCCTCAGCACTCCACAGGCCTTTTTTGGCTCCTTCTCTGCAGCATCACCCAACCTCAACACATCATGCAGCTACTCCAGCCCCGTGGGATAACCCATGGAAAAGTTTGGTTGGGTGGATGTGTCCAAATTCATCAACTGCTCAAACCAGGGCTGCCCACAGCTGCTCTGCTGCACTGTCTGATCTGTCCTGAGCCTGTCAGGGAGTAAATGAGCCCCTGGTGAACACCAGCATGGCCGGGGGGGAAGAGGTTTCTTGTCAGAGCCCGCGGGCAGGCTCAGGCTTGTAACAGCAGCAGAGCTCAACAACTCATCCCAGCTGAATCAGCCTGAAAAGTGGGACACTGAGGTCCCAAAAGAAACCCAGGGACTTGGAGAAGCTGTGAATAAACCACCCTGCCCTTTGGGTGAGGAGCCAAACCTGCAGAGGTGCTCTGCTGCCCTGCAAGCCCGGCCGAGCTCCTGTGCTGCTCCATGGGGGAGGCACCTTCTGGCAGGACATCACCTCAGATTCCCATTGATAGAGTCATAGAAATGGAATGGTTTGGGTTGAAAGGGACCTTAAAGCCCATCTCATTCCAACCCCCTGCCCTGGGAAGGGACACCTTCCACCAGCCCAGGTTGCTCCAAGACCCATCCAACCTGGCCTTGGGCACTTCCAGGGATGGATCAGCCACATCTTCTCTGGGCAGCCTGTGCCAGGGCTTGTCCACCCTCACAGTCAAGAATTTCGTCCTAACATCTGATCTAAATCCCTTCTTTTTTAGTTTACAACCGTTTTCCCTTGCTCTATCACTATCTGACCAAGTAATAAGTTGCTCTGCTTCTTTTTTAGCCCTGGGCAGCAGCTGGGGAGTGGGGAATCATCCCCCAGAGGTGCAGCAGAAGGACAGTGTCCCAAACAGACATGGGAGATCATTGGCAGAAGCCCTGGGTGGGTGACCCTGGCAGGCAGCAATGACCATGTGCAGTCAGGGTCTGTCCTTGAGCTAAGGGAACACACGGGGATGGCTTCAGGCAGAGTCCTCAGCGTTTCCCAGCTCACCGGGAGCTCTGGTGTGCAGAATCTCTTTGGGCTTAAGAAGTCCCTCTGTGTGAACATTGTCCTGTGCTGGTCACCAAAACAGTGGTGGCAACACTCAGTCTGTGGTTTCTGTGCCCCAACCATGGACACTGCTCATGGATTTGGGAGACTGAGAAGGAGGAATGTCTGGAGAGTGGAGTATGTGGCTGTCTGCATCTCACCAAATTCCTTGCATGGTCCATGGGTCCATGAAGATTGGAGACCAGTGATCAAACCAGGGTCCTGACAGGTGAGGGCAGGATGGCTTGGCAGTGTGAGGATTCTCAGGACTTCCTCTTCCAAAGCTTACCTGGGGACCCCAGAGATTTTGGTGGGACTCAGGGCAATTTTCAGCATCCCTACCTCTGCTTTCTCCCTTTCTCAGTGGGAACAGGTAGTGAGGCAGAGCCATGCAGGGTGACGGGGGCTCATGGCGTCCTCTGGAGATGCCAGCAGCGTTTGGTGTCATGTTGAACAAGAGGAGTGTCACAGCAAGCCCAGCAGCAGCAGCAGAGGTGGGGCATTGCTGCCTTCTGCCTGGTGAACCCTCTGCAGCTGAGCCTGATCCCCCTCTCACCTGAGCTTGATGCCTCTCTCCCCTGAGCCTGATCCCCCTCTCCCCTGAGCCTGATGCCCCTCTCCTGTGAGTCTGGTTCTCCTTGTCTGTGTCCTGTCCTCCTGGACTGAGCCAGGTCCCCCTGCCCGAGCCTGGTCCCCATCTGAGCCCGCACAGGCTCGTGGTTATGTAAAGCCACGGTGAGCACAACCAGGAGATTCTTCAGTGTCGGAATCTGAGTCACATGGGGCTGTTTTATTTCCCCCTCTGCTAATCTCGTTTCTATAGAAACAAGATTGGGAGGGAAAAAAAAAAAAAAAAAGAAAGAAAAAAAAGAGGCAAGCCGAGAGCAAACGAGAAACCTGAGGTGATGGGTGAGGGAGGCGGAGGTGGCGGCTGAGGCGGTCGGACGACGGGTGGGAGCAGGGGACCCCAGCCGGGATGGGAGAATGCACAGAGGGGACAGGGACTGTCATGAAGAGCCACCCTGGGCTGAGCCGCTGTCCTGGCCGTGGGTGATCGCAGAGCGGGGAGCGAAGGGAGCAGAGGCTGTGCAGGTGAGTGAGCATCGCTCGCGCCGCTCTCGGGCACCTCTCCCTGCGCTCGGCTCACCAGGCTCCTGTCCCCGCTGCTGCTCTGGGGACACACTCGTCACAGAGCCATGGTCAGTGTGTGCTGTCGGGGAGCGGGGTCTGCCTGAGCGGCGTTTGCAGTCAGTGCTTGCCCACAGGCTGTGACTGCATGTTCGTGGCCATGAGTCTTCCCTTTCCAAACCCCTTCTATCCCTAAGGACTGCTGTCTGCTTGGGAAGCACCTTTCCAGCTTTGCTTATTTTCCCTCTATTTTATTCTAACTGTACCTGTGCAAATCAAACTCTGACAGGAGCCAAACCCCGTGCCTGCAGGGAGCACAGGGCTATGTTCTCCCAGCCTACTCACCCCGGGCACAACCACCTTCCCAAAGCCGGCTGCAGCTGGGATGCTTGTGGGGATAAACCCAGCTCCAAGCTGGCTGTGCAGTGGGTGCTCCCAAAGGAGGGAGGACCAGCTGAAATACTGCTTATTTCCCTGCTGCCCAGTACCTGGATTTCCCACAGCCACCCCACGGCTCATCCCAGGACTGGTGCTTTTGCTGGTGGAAGGGACTGAGATCTGCCTGCCCAGAGCTGGGTTAGTTCAGAGCCACGTTCAGGCACGTGCCAGCTCCCAAGTCTCAGGCTCAGGAGTGCAACAGGTGGGAGCTATTCCTGCCTGGATGTGCTGTCTCCATCACTGTGGGGTGGGTGGCTGGTGCCCGTGAGTCAGGGAGGGCTTTGGCTGGGTGTGTTGGTGGAGCAGAGGTGTGTTGGTGGTGCTGGTGCCTGAACTGGCACTCTGGTGACCTTGGTCATGCCTCACCCGGGGCTTGGTGTAGCTGTGCCTGCCAGGACCACGGTCTCCCTGCAGCTCTGGCCATGGCACGGCCGAGCTGCCTGTGCCAGCAGCGGGTGAGGTGACACGCTGGCACCCCACGGGCACACTCTCTGCACCGGCTGCACGCTGCTGGAAGGCTCTGAGCACATCAGCCCACAGTGTTCCTCCAGGGGCACCGCAGGGGAGAGAGGGATGCAGAGCCGGGGCGACCAGGATTTTGGTTGTGATCACTTCCCAGTTGTGGTGTGGGGGATGTGGCAGCGAGGCATTGCTGAGAACCCCCGGCTGGATTCACGCCTGTGCTCGGAGAGTGAAGCCAGAGGGATGAATCCAGTCCCTGTGCATTTCTGTGCTGAGCTTTGGGAATGTCTCTGCTCACCTGCCTGCCCAGCCAGCGAGGGGGTGGATGGTGGCACTTGTCCTCATCCCAAAGGGCAGCTGAGGGATTTCTCTTTTGGGATGCTGTGCCCTGTGCTGGCTCAGTGAGTTGCCTGAACCACAGGCAGGATGGGGACAGGCTGCCAGCCCGTTGTGCCTGTGCTCTGCCTGAGTTCCCACTGCCTTGGTGGGCCAGGGGCTTTGGCAGTCACCCATGCTGGGGTTGGATTCCCCAAAAATGTGTGGGGAGAAGGTCTGGGCACAGGCTGATGTCACACAGCACATCGGGCCAGTGGGAGCTGTGCCCTTTGCTGAGCTGGACTCTTCCCCCTGACTGGGCTGGGGTCTCAGTGCTGCTCAGGGCACCCTTTGCTTATCCTGGTTGGACACTTTGGAGCCCTCAGTGCACACCAGGCTGGGGACAGCACTCTCCCCATCTCCCTTCAGCAGCAGTGTCTGCCCCTGGCTGCCCCTGCCTGCTCCATGCAGGGTGCCTTGGCTGGTGCCAGGCCTTGGTGCCCTGCCGTGTGCCCAGAGCAGTGTGTTCAGGAGGGACTTATCACATGGAACCTGTTCATCCCTGTGCTGCAGTGGTGGTCCTGCCATCTGGGAGTGCCAGCTCTGTTCTCTCCAGAGCTTTGGGTGGAAGGGCTCTTGATGGGTATTTCTGCAAGAGCCTTCAGCACTGATAATTATTTCTGGGAAAAAGATGCCGTATTCTGACTTAAACACTGACATGGGACTCTGAACATGTGTAATCTGGCTGACAGATGGCAAGTCATAGAGGTGTGATTTATGATACAGCACAGTAGCTGAACAACCTTCTCTGGTTGTCAGGAGACAATTCTCCGCGGCGCTGCAGTTGATGTTCCAATTGATGGCTTTTCCCGTGTGTCCCCTCAGTGTGCAGGGACTGCCACAGAGCCTTGGCAGGTGCCAGCTGGGTCCACCAAGCCCTGACCCTGCTGATGCTGAGCTGCTGCAGAGATGCTGGAGAGCTGGGCAGATGAACCCAAGTCCTGCCCAGCTGGACCTGGAGCGGTGCTGTGCAGTGGCAGGGCTGGGGGAGCAGTGCTGGCCTTGTCTCCATCCCGTGGCTGGGATGAGGCTGATTCACGGTGACAGTGTCTCCCTGGGGCTGGCTGTTCCCCAGAGCAGCACTTGTGGAGCTGAGTGTGTGGTACTGATGGGGCAAGGCACAGAAATGTTGCCCATCAGTGAAGCACACAAGGGGACGGATGCTACAACCACAGGGAGCCTGTCTCACCTGCACAGTCTCTTTGTGCCTCAGTTTCCCTGCCTTAAAATCCCTGATGCTGATCTTTCTCAAGGGACAGGGCCATCTGTCAGTGTTTGGAAAGCTCTTGTGAAGTAGAAGTGTGTTTCCTGACAGTGTTCTTCATCCCATGTTAGAGCCTCAGCACATCAGAGCCCAGATCCAGGCACTGTCCAGAGCTGCGGGAGCATCCCCACCCTGGGAGCCCCCTGATCCTGGGGAATGGGAGCAGCCCCAGCAGAGGAGCTCAGGAGAGCTGCCCCACAAGCAGGGCTTCAGTGGGGCGAGGGGAGAGGGGCAGAGCAGGCTGCAGTCACAGCAGAGCAGGTATGATTCATTCTCCCTTCTGCAGCACAGTTTATGTAAAGCTGCTCTGTATAAATAGCCAGATGATCTGTAATGTGCTCCTGGCTTCTAATTAGTGATGCTTCTGCTGGAGCTTTTGGGGCTGGCAGAGGTGAGAGGAGGCTGGTTCATGGCTGGATGGGTTGCTGACAGCCCTCAAGAGGGAGGTGCTGGCCTGTCAGAGCCCTCCCAGCCATCTCCTCTCACCAGGCTGTGAGCGGCTGGAGGTGGTGGCTGGCAGGTTGCTCTGGGGGTGAAAGCAGCACCCTAAGATTCTTGGTCAACTTCTGGCTTGTACATGGCCTGGCTTGTCTGTCCTGTGTCAGGCAGATCTAGGCAGCACCTGCCCTGGACATCCATTGCCTTTCTTCTTGTGCCTTCCTGTTGGTGTCATGACTAGGAAGTCACAGCAAGGCCACAGATTCCTGAGTGCCCGTATGGCTTCTCCAGCCCCACCAGCACACCCTGCCCCCAGGACTGACTCTCCTTCATCCCCAGCCCTGTTACACTGTTTTCCCCCACCAGCTCCTCTTGGCAGATGCTGGTGGCTCTATCCAACTTGTAGGATGCAGTGGCTGCTCCTTCCCTGCTCCTTCCCTTGGGCAGCCAGATAGATCCAGGTAAAGGTCCTGAGTGTGTTGTTGTCTGGGGGAGCAGAGTAGTGGTCATTGCAAGAGCCAAGTACTGGCACCACAGAGGCACTTTTTTGTCACAGAGGTTGCTGATTCCTTGCATCCACATAGGGGGTTTGGGATTTCCCAGTCCCTCTTCCCTGCTGGGGCTCAGTTTGGGAGCGGTGGCTGTAACGGTGCAGGGAGCGTGGTGAGGATGGGGCGAGCACAGTAAACAGGGAAGTGTTCTCCAGGCAGTCCCCAAATCTCATGAGATCAGCACCCCCAGCATCCTTTCAGCTGAGGCTGAAGCCCTCATCCCTGCAGGGTGGCAAGAACCTCTCCTGGGCAGCTGGAAAGTGGGCAGGAGCAGTCAAAAGCCGCCAAAGAAGTGCCTCAGGAACCCAGCAGCACCTCTTCCCACCACCCGTCCCCATTCCTGGGTCAGCCCTGCTCACCCTGGTGTTCACACCATGCCCGAGGCTGCTGCAGAGCGCTGGCTCAGCGCCCACCCCTCTCCCCTCTGTAAATGGGGATCTGATCCCCTGCAGCTGGGCACTGGCACCAGGGCAAAGGCGGGCGAGGTGCTGGGGGTGGTGCCGGTGCCACGCTCCGCTCCTCGGGCTCCCGGAGCGCTCCTCTTCATCGCCTCTTCCTCTGACTGCGAGCAGGGGAGAGCTGGGGTTTGGGTTTCTGGTTGGGTTTCTTTTAAGGCAAACCTCATCCTTTACATCAAAGTGGGATTTCTTCTCAAGAATGTAAAGAATGACCCTGGAAGGTCTGAGCCGGCAGTGACTGGAGAGACAAGAGCCCTCTCCAGAAAGCTGTCTCCACCCCGTCCCCAGCAACAGCAATTCATAAGCTGAAAAATAAATCAATAACCAGAGTTAATGAATTGAAGATGTCTGTGTTTAAAATGTATCAGGGAAAAAAAACTGTTAGCTGGCCGAGGCTGGTTTAATTATTGTGAGGAAAGGCAGGGAGCTCTCAGTTCTGAGAAATACCTTCTCTTTTTCTTTCTTCTTTTGGAGATATTTTGTTTGGGTGAAGCAGGAGAGGAGAGAGGAGAGAGGAGAGGAGATCAGAATGGTGCAGAGGGAAGCAAAGGGGAGCAGAGGGATGCAGAGAGGAGCAGAGCAGTGCAGGTCTCTGCAGAGCAGGCGCCTCCTGACCAAATCCAAGTGCCAGCTCTCTGTGTGCCACTGGACTCAGGGTCAGATGTGCCTTGGGAGAGCAGCTCTCCTCTGCAGAGGGATGGCATGGAGAGGCATGTGCAGCATGTTCCCAGAGCTTGACGATGCTCTTTTCCCCGATCCCAGGTTCTGGGAATGACACTGGAGTATCCCACCCCATGGAAAGGGGTTTTCTCAGCACAGACAGGTCCTGCAGTTGAACCCATTTGCTCCAACACATTTTGGTTTCCTCATTGAAACCTCTCCAGTGTGGGCTGATTTCCATGTCAGTCCTCAGGGAAGCTGTCCCGGTGTCTGGGAGCTCCAGCTAGGGGGCCACAGGGACTCCAGGGTTTTGAGTATGGCCATGGCAGAGGTCTGCTTTGATTCCACCATCCCGGGCTGTTTCTCCAGCATTGACCATCACTGGTTGGAGTTTGCACAGGATTGCACAGCCTGGAGGGGTGATTTTGCTGCAGAGGGAGCAGGACCTGGCACTTTGAGCCTGCCAGGCTGCACCTTCAGTTTGGCAAACATGGACCTGTGGTGGTCCTGGCCTCCTCAAGGAATACTTAACCTGCTGTTCCTCTGCTTCCCCCCCTGCCCCGGTGCTGCTGACCCTCCAGGAGCCCCCTCCTTTCAGCGCTGAGCATCTCATGGCCTTGTCCCAGGGACCTGCCGCTGGGAGTCGGGTCCTTCAGAGCCATTAACACCTTTCCTCTCCCCTACCCAGGTCGGAAAGCAGCCTCGCTAGGTTTGCCCACCGCTTGTCGGTGAAGCAGAAGCAGGAGAAGAGAAGGAAAGCTGAGTATGCCTCGGCTGAGCTGTCTGCCTTCCGGCCCAGGTCTCTGAGCATTGAATGGTAAGAGCTGCAGGACAGGGCTGGAGAAAGGAGCTCCTGCCTCTCCAGTCCCCCTCCTGTCCCCTTTCCCCACTGCTGCCACTCTCTGTCCCTGTCGAAGCCATTTCCCAGGGCACAACAACCCTTCAAACCCATCCACTGCTGCAGAGGCTCCCCCAAGGTAACAAGCCAAACCACTCCCTTGCCCCAGTGCAAGGAGCAGTGAGGAGCCCCAGGGCCTCCTTCCTTGAGGGGGTTGAAGGTGACCCCACGAGCTGAGTCATGGGAGTCTTTCAGCACTTGTGGTAATGGAAGTGTGTCTACCCAGCTGGGGCACATGAGCACACAACCTCTGGCACTGGCCCTTCCCTTTTCCCTTTTCCCTTTTCCCTTTTCCCTTTTCCCTTTTCCCTTTCCCTTTTCCCTTTTCCCTTTTCCCCTTCCCTTTTCCCCTTCCCTTTTCCCCTTCCCTTTTCCCCTTCCCCTTCCTTTCCTCTTCCCAGGTTTCTGAGCTCTGATGCAAGTCTTGGAAGCAGATCACAGTCAACCCCCACAGTGACAGAGGTGACCTGCTGAGGATATTTAAAAGAGCTGGGAATTGCATTGCATTCTGCTTCCTTAGATGGATAAAGGAGGATAAACTTTAAAAAAAAAAAAAGCTTAGAAATTGCAAGAATTTCAAGTTTGGTTTTCATTTTCTGTGCTTTTTTTGGAGATCTTTCTGGAATTTATTGTGTGTTCTAACACTTCAGTGTGAGGTTGTGGAACCCTCCTCAAAGGCTTCCTCTATTTGTGAGGTTCATTGGGCATCAAAGCTCACCAGGTATTAATGAGCCAGACAAAGAATTCAGGGTATTTGGGGACAGACTGCATCCTTCTCCACTTACACATCTTTCTTCCCTTTGCTAAGATGATGTCATCAGGAAACCTTGTCTGCAATTACTCTCCATCTCCCAAATAGACAAACATGTGCATTTGTAATGTAGCGAATAGGAAAACAAGCAAAGAGCTCATTAAAAACAATCAGAGTTTGTCTTTATTCATAACAAAGAAGCATGAGAAGTCAGCAAATCACTTTCCTCCCTTTAAATGTGTCTTTGAAGCCCCCGGGGTCGCAGTTTCGCCCTGTTGGGGGATATTTGTGGAACATTTTCCCTCACTCCATGGCCTTTTCCTGGGGGAAACCATCTGTCTCGCATTTGACAAAGCACCTTGTGCAGCAGCGACTCACAACATGATGCTCTTTTAGAGGGATTTTGTAAAGCAGCTTGGAAATGAGCTCTGGGTGAGGAGAGATCGCCTTTGCCTTTGGTTCACCATGTGCTGTGGTGTTGGAGCTTGAGGCTGTGAGGCCTCAAAGGGATGGACCTGATGTCCCCAATCCTGGAGGGACACAGGCATGGCTGGTCCAGCCAGGGACAATACCCAGCCTGCAGCTGTGGGTTTTATCCATGCCTGGAGACACCTTGAGCTGGATCGGACACCCGACCTGGCAGCCAGGCTCAGGTGGGTCGGGGTGCTGGCAGGGCACAGGAGTCACCCAAGAGTGTCACCATGACAAGGAGGGGCCCTGCCCACTGCCTGCTCCCAACCACCTCTGTGCTCCTTCCTCCTCCTGTCCCCTTTCCTGTGGCTAAGCAGGCATCCAGGAGCAGTGATGGCTGTGCTGTTGCAGGGCAGGAATTTTATTCCCCAAATTTTATTCCCTGCAGGACATCCTGCACCTCCGTGCACCTGCCTGGTCCACATGTGCACACATTTCCTTGGAGAGGCATTCAGAGGCTTTTTTCAGCCTCCTCTGCAGCCATGACCTGCAAAGGGATCACCTGGCCTTTTCCCTGGTGTGAACAGCATTTCTCTGTGTTCCCTGTATGTCACCAGTGATCTGTGCTGGTCACAGCAGGATCAGCATCCTGAGATAGTCTCTGCACACCATCCTGGGCTGCAGGTGAGGCTGTTGGGTGCTGTGGCTGATGGAAAACATGGCTCATCCCCTGGCAAATCTACAGATGCCTAATTTATCTTCCAGACCAAATAACTGCATTAAATCTGTCTGTATTTATAACCCAGAGTCACCACTGCATCCTTTCCTGTGCCTCTGTGCAGAGGTGAACACCCACACTGTGTGTGATGGGTTCAGCTCACCCCACACGGGCTGGAGGGAGATGGAAAAGTGATGGAGCATGTTTTCCCAAATCAGCAGCTTCTGAAGGTCCTGTCCATCATAACCCCAAGGCTTGAAGGCAAGGGAGGCCTCCTTGACCTGCTGTTACAATCTGTTGCAGGGGAGGAGATAGAGAAGCCAAACATCGTCAGTGCCCTTTGCTTTGAAAAGCTGGGTGTCAGTCTGGGGCAGTAATTAGTGTTTCCTGCTTGAAATTCCTACCTAAGTATTGGCAGTTCAACCCATCCCCACAGAGGGCAAACTGAGCCAGTTTTCTGCTGTTCCCAGTTGTTCAGGTGCTCAGGTAGGGCTGGGTGGAGCCGAGGTAGAAGAGAAGGAGCCGTACAGTGTCACAGTATCTGCCTGACACTGTGACCCTGCACTGGGCACAGCCAGGTAGGATGGGACATAGATGCCTTCAGCTGCCCTTGGCCCTTTTCCCAGTCCCTGGGGACACCCTGGGACAGAGTCCCTGAGCCAGGAGAAGCAGTTTATTTGCTGCCACAATAAAGGAGGTGCTGGGTGTCCTGTACTGCCTGCCCAAAAACTCAGGGATGCTCCCATGGCAGGGCTTGCACCCCGTGTGTCCATCAGAGCACATCTCCTGGGCTGAGATGCTCTGATGGGCCGTGTGTCCCCTGGGCACATGAATGAAGGGAGGCTTCATTCCCATGGCACATGTTCATGTGCTGCACTGAGCGAGCAGATCACGCTCCTGCTCCCCAGCTCGGCCGGCAGTGAGCGAAGCCTCGTTAGTTCCACTTATTAAAAACAAAACTGCTGGGGGGAAGGGAGAGAAGGCAGGGAAAAAGTGAAGTACTGAGAACACACTTCTTCCATTCATATGTTGTTTATTGAAATAAATACTTCATTATTAGGCTTTTTTTAGGGTATTTTTTTTAAAGCCAACCCCACAAAGTCCCCAGTGTTCAGGCTGTGAATGTGCCCGATCACCTCAGCCCGTTGCTCCCGTGAGCCCGTGTCCTGCTCCAGGAGGTGCCCGGAGAGAAGCATTGCAGGGAGGTTTCCCAGTCCTGGGGGAGAGACCTGAGGACTGCACATGTTTGGTTTTGTCTGGGTTTGCTTCTCCTCCCCTTTGCTGAATGGTGTGTGCTGGGGCTCACAGGGTGTGCTTCAAGTGAGGCAAAATCTGGTAACTGAAACAAGGAAGGATTTGGGCTCTGGCTGATTAAAGTTCTGCTTTCTGCTAGTCTGTGATTCTCTTCTAGCTCCCCAGCCTAAAGGCTGTTCTTGTTTTGAAGCCCACAACCTTCTGCTGTTGGGGTGAAGAAGTTGACAGCTGGTGACTCCTGTGGAGACTTCAAACTGTCCTATAGCAACATCAAAACTCCAGCAATCCCTGCTCCCCCATTTAGGGTGAACTGAGGCCTCCTCCTCTCCTATGCCTGTCACCTGAGATAGACTCCACGTTTATCTTCCCTCTTAAGTGAGGCTTAATCCAATAAAAGGACTGTGATCCCTGATTTGCTCTTGTGTGTGCAGAGCTGGAAGCCTCTGTTCCCTCTCGCATCCTTCCAGCTCTGATGCACTTCGAGAGTCTCAGCCTTGGCAGGTTGGTCCTTCTGGAATCCTTTTGTCTCTTCCTTTTCCTTTCCCACCTCTACCTCTAGTTTTCCTTCTTCCATTTGTTCCTCTGCCTGCCTTGCCCCCACACTCCTTTCCCTATACTCACCTCTTGTTCACCCTGTTTCCCCTCCCCTTCGTCCCTTCTCCTCCTTTGCTTGGCTGGCTGTTCTTTCTGTTTGGGCTCCTGGAGTTGTTCCTGTCAGGCAGCCTCCCCGTGCTCCACGGTTGGAATAGCCTATTCCCATGGTGGCTCAGGAAAAATGCAGCACATTCCTCCCCCCTCATCCCGTTATCTCGGTTCTGTCCTTGGCTGCCCACCACGAGCGCCGAACCGCGCTGGCAGCAGCGCGGCTGGTGGTTGGCGACAGGCGGCTGCCTCGGGCTCAGCCCTGCCTGCAGCTCCTTTCCCTGCCTGACCCCTGGCACGGTGCTGAATCCCAGCTTCTCACTTCCCTGCTGCCGAAAACAGGGATGCACAGGGAGCTGCCCCCAGCTGGAAGGTGCCAAGTGGGCAGGAGCCACGGGATGCAGGAACCGCGCTGGCACCGTCCGGTTGGCAGAGGTGGCACACACGGGTGCTGCCGTCCTCTGCCCAGTGCTCTGGGGTTGGTCGTAAGGCAAAAGTGTTACAAGGAAACTGTTTTCATGAAAGTTATTTGAAATTTCACAGCGTAATGTTTCCCCTTTAAGTGGTCTTGCGTGGTGTGGAAGTTCTCCCTGGATTGCTGGGCGTGGAATCCCTGCTGTGGAGGTGCCCAGCACTGCTCAGCCTCCTGCCTTTCCTGCCGTGGCTGAGGTGGGCAAGCAGCATCGATGCCATGCCCCCACCCACAGGCTCCTTGCCTTCTGGCACGCAATGCCCTGGTCCTGGTGGGGCTGCAGGGCCCTTGGGAGGTGCTGAGCTGCCGATGGATCTGTCTGACTGTTCCTGATCCACTGCACGGGAGGGCTGCTACTGCACAGCTCAGTTCCCACAGCAGTCCAGGGTCATGTGGGACTGTCCCCAGGACTCCCAGCATGGCAGTTGTCCCTTTGCCAGGGACAGCCAACACAGTGAATTGTCAGCAAATTTTGGGAAGCAGAGAGGAGCAGCACCATAGAGACAGCAGGCTCAGAGCTCCTCCAGGTTTCACAGCCCTACTTGAGCTGTTTCACTCCAAAGAAATCTTGGAACCCTTTCTCATCCCAGACCATGAACCTCTTACCCTGGGCAAAGGAAAATGAGATGGAAAATGAGGCCCTGAGCCTTTTAGTGGAAGAGGAGGAATGGCAGAGCCAGGGAGGTGCGGGAGCATCTGGGAGGAAGGAGATGCTCTGGACAGGCTGAGCTCGGGCTCCACATTGGCACCGGCTGCTGTTGGGCAGCCAGCCTTGCCAAGACCTTCACATTCACCATCCTGTGGGTCCCAGGCACAGATCTGGGGTGGGGCACAGCCGCCCCCAGCCCGGTTGTGCCGAGCACAGGTCCTGGTCGGGCGGGCGCGGTGTTGAAACGAAACGCGAGGCGCTTTGTCTCGACTGGGAGCGCTTTAAGCCCTCGCTCGGGAACAATGGCCAAGCTATGGGGTCATTTGTTCTGGTATTTCAGCAACTCCTCATGATTTATGGGATGTTTTGTTCTGCTGCTTGTCTTAGCTTCCCCCTCTCCACCCTCCCCGTCTCCATCCCTTCTCCATTTCAGCTCCTCCTCCCCCTGCTCCCAATTCCCCTAATAACTGTGGAGCCTCTGTGCCTTATGAAGTCATGGTATCTGTGACTTATTGAATTAGCCGGGTGGGAGCTGCGCTTCCACAGCGTGCTGGGGGCTGCTGGGGTGTCCGGGCTCCTGGGGAGCCAGCCCACAGCAGGGTCCCTGGGCCTCTGGGCAGCCTGGGCTTCCCCCCGGCGGGGCAGATGGATGTTGCCATCAGCAGGACGCTGGAAAGTTCTTTTACGGGCACTAAATGTGGGCAAGAGGAGCTGCAGCCCCAGCGAACAAGGAGGGCTCTGTGTGCAGAGACACCCCTGGTCCAGGGCAGGATGGGGGCTTGGCTGCCTCTCCCGGGGCTGCCATCCCTCCCTGTCCCAGTGGATAAGTTAGGGAGCCCCAGAGCTTTTGGTGGTGAACTGCACGTGGGGAAATGTGGCTCAAGAGCTTTGCTGTATCACCAGCAGCCTGGGAATGGCCATGGCCAGTGCCTCTGGATGTGCAGGGGGAGCACAAGGTCACCCCCACCGAACTGGTGGGACAGTGATTCACCAGTGATTGTGAGGGATGTGCTGATGGGGATGGGGAGGAGTGAGCCCTCCAAATACCTCCCAGACAGTCGGGTTTGCCTTCAGGAAAGCATTGCAAAGGAATCATTTACTTGTGGATGATGACTTTTTATCCTCATTTCCTGAATCATCTGCAGACAGACAGAGGCTTGAGGGCAACTGTTGGTCCTGGTGAGACTCATGTGGTGCTGCAGCCAGTCCTTAGCCCAGAGAGGGCTTTGCAGTGCCAAAGGAGTCATGGCCCATGAAGCTCTGCTTCTGCTGCCTCGAGGTGGGAGCACGACCTATGAGTGAGATGGGGAAGGAGAAATATTGTGCCTCCCCTTCTGATGCCACAAGACTGTGTGCCCAGTTTTCCTCTTTGTCTCAAGAGAGGCAACTCGACTGGTGACTGTGATGAGGCTGGAGAGGTTGGGAGCAGACTGAGGGCTGGACCCTCTCTGTGTGCTGCCACAGGCTCTGGCTCCAGCAGGTCCAGTGCTCTTGTCTGCATTTGTTTCTCATGTCACTTCAGTGGGAAAAATTGAGCCCTCTGGGAAAGCAATAGAAGGAAAATGTTCAGAGAAGACTGATGACCAGGTTCTCCCTGTCTGGAACCAAAGCCCTCAGCCAGATCCCTTCCTCACTGAGAGCACAGGCAGCAAATAACATTTATTTTTAAAAGCAAATATAAAATATTGTGCCGATGTGGTGCTCTGGCCACTTCCCTTTGCAGGTAGCTGATACCTCCAAGCCCAAATAAGATTATTTCTCAGTCCATTACCCTCAGCATACTTTCATTTTTCTCCAATAGCCCAACTGCCTGATTTGTTTTGTTTCATTGTCATCATGCCTCTGCCATTTCCCATGACTGGGATCTGCAAAGCAGGATGGATGTCTTGGTCTCTACTGAAGAGTGTGGAAGATGCTCTTCCTCCTGCAGGATCTCCACTGGTTCTTTGTGCCTGGAAGGTGCCAGTGGATTTCTACTGCAGGCAGCCCAAACCTCATGGTTATACTGAAGGCAAATGCAGAGGTGTTGCAATGCTTGGTGAGAGAACCTTGGTATGAAAGGGAATCTCATGGGTATGGGAATCTTAATGTGAGTCAAACCCTTCCAGATGGACCCGTGGATCCTCCTCACCAGCTGGTATTGCCATGGAATCATAGAATGGTTTGAGTTGGAAGGGATCTTCGAGATCATCCAGTTCCACCCCTGATATGTGCAGGGACACCTTCCACTAGCCCAGGTTGCTCCAAGCCTTGTCCAGCCAGGCCTGGAACACTGCCAGGGCTGGAGCAGTCACGGTTTCTCTGGGAAACCTGTGCCGGGGCCTCTCCACCCTCACAAGAAACAATTTCTCCCCAATATGCCATCGAACGCTGTCAGTGCAAAGCTGTTCCCCCTTGTTCTGTCACCACATAGTGTCAGTGCACTGGATTTGGAGGGTTTTAGCTCTCCCACACGCTTTATCCAGCACACAAAAATATTTCAATTTATTTGTTTCAGTGGGAATATCAATAATAGTAATTATTCCCTACTAGTGATCAGATCTTCAGACCTACAGCTTTGAACCTGGCCTCTCCACAAGCCAGTTTGCACCTGGGAAGGGCAGTGTGGAGGAGTTGTGTCTGGAGCCACTCCAACAAGCCAGGAAGCCCACTCCAGGTTGGAATGCCAGGCTGCACTTCCCTCCATCCCTGGTCCTATTGCTGATGCTGTTGGAAACACTGGATCAGGAGACACAGGAGCATGGACCTACCCAGTTAGTCCTGACAGCCGGCACTTCCAAGGTATTCCAGGACTTTTAATCCTTCCTTGTCCTTTGACCAGTGGCAGTCACTGTTGGGCAGGTTTCCCCTGCTCTTAGATAGTTTCCTGTGGCAGAGACAATTCTGCCTGCCAGAGCTCCAGGAACCTCCTGTTTATCTTCCTGGAGAGTGGCTGGTGGTGCCAGGTCAATATTGGACCGACTGGCTTGGCCGCTGGCAGGATGGGCAGCACTCAGTGGGGAGGCCAGATGTGAGGCAGGAGTCAGCCCAGGACACTTGGGACACTGAGGACCAGGTCCTTGGATGTGCTGGGACCTCTTTTTACCTTTGTTGGAGTCTTCCTGCACACTAACTCTTCCCCATCCCTCAAACCCACCTTTCCTCTGTGGGCTGACTTGCTTTACAGAGAAGTCTGTGAGCCCAAGTGACCTCCACATCTGCTAAGCCTTGTGCCTGGTGGAAGTCACAGAAGTTCTGTTTCCTTCCACTCCTCACTTCCACATTTCTTCCCTTTCTCCCCAACACTGAACTATCCATCCATTACCCCAGCACTTCCTCCCCAGGGACATTCCTCTCCCTGTCCCACTAAGCCTTTGTTGCCTTTATTTCACTGAAATAGTCAGACAGGGATGAAGATCTTCTGTCACAAGGAACTGTTGGGCAATGTGGAGGAGATTTTTCCATGTAGGCAGTGCCAGATAGTGCAGATCTGATCAAAGTTCCAGTTTCAGGCCAGGAAAAGGCAAGGTTCAAGTCTTGCTTTGTCCAAAGTGGAACTGGACACTTGGCAGTATCAGCATGAGGAGCTATATGTGGTCTTCACTCTGCCCATGGTGCAGAGGTTCACCTGAGCCCCCTCCAGGTCTCTTCAGGGCTCACCAGGTAGGCTAATCTTCTGCCTGAAGGCAGGATAGGCTCATATATATATAAATTTAAAAAATTATATATATAAATATATATATATGTATAATGGTCTCATATAGTCACAGAGTCAGGGAATGGACTTTGTTTTGCCTGTCCCTGCTGACTGGAGGAGCTCTCCTCAACCTTCAAATCATACAGTTATGGAACAGTTTGGGTTGGAAGGGGCCTTCAAGATCATCTTATTCCAACTCCCTGCCATGAGTAGGGGCACCTTCCACTAGACCAGGTTGCTCCAAGCCCGGTCCAACCTGACCATGGACACTGCCAGGGCTGGGGCAGAAACAGCTTCTCTGGCAACCCAATCTAAGTCTGCCCCTCTTCAGGCTAAAGCCATTCTTCCTTGTCCTGTCACTGTTTGTCCTTGAAAAAAGTCCCTCTGCAACCTCTCTGTAGGCCCTCTTTAGGCACTGGAAGAGGTTCTAAGATCTCCCTGGAGCCTTCCCCAGTCTGAACACCCCCAGCTCTCTCAGTCAGTCTCCATAGCAGAGGGGCTTTAGCCCTTGGAGCATCTTTGTGGCCTCCTGGAGTCTCTCCAACAAGTCAATGTCTTTCTTGTGCTGTGTNTTGGAATGCCAGGCTGCACTTCCCTCCATCCCTGGTCCTATTGCTGATGCTGTTGGAAACACTGGATCAGGAGACACAGGAGCATGGACCTACCCAGTTAGTCCTGACAGCCGGCACTTCCAAGGTATTCCAGGACTTTTAATCCTTCCTTGTCCTTTGACCAGTGGCAGTCACTGTTGGGCAGGTTTCCCCTGCTCTTAGATAGTTTCCTGTGGCAGAGACAATTCTGCCTGCCAGAGCTCCAGGAACCTCCTGTTTATCTTCCTGGAGAGTGGCTGGTGGTGCCAGGTCAATATTGGACCGACTGGCTTGGCCGCTGGCAGGATGGGCAGCACTCAGTGGGGAGGCCAGATGTGAGGCAGGAGTCAGCCCAGGACACTTGGGACACTGAGGACCAGGTCCTTGGATGTGCTGGGACCTCTTTTTACCTTTGTTGGAGTCTTCCTGCACACTAACTCTTCCCCATCCCTCAAACCCACCTTTCCTCTGTGGGCTGACTTGCTTTACAGAGAAGTCTGTGAGCCCAAGTGACCTCCACATCTGCTAAGCCTTGTGCCTGGTGGAAGTCACAGAAGTTCTGTTTCCTTCCACTCCTCACTTCCACATTTCTTCCCTTTCTCCCCAACACTGAACTATCCATCCATTACCCCAGCACTTCCTCCCCAGGGACATTCCTCTCCCTGTCCCACTAAGCCTTTGTTGCCTTTATTTCACTGAAATAGTCAGACAGGGATGAAGATCTTCTGTCACAAGGAACTGTTGGGCAATGTGGAGGAGATTTTTCCATGTAGGCAGTGCCAGATAGTGCAGATCTGATCAAAGTTCCAGTTTCAGGCCAGGAAAAGGCAAGGTTCAAGTCTTGCTTTGTCCAAAGTGGAACTGGACACTTGGCAGTATCAGCATGAGGAGCTATATGTGGTCTTCACTCTGCCCATGGTGCAGAGGTTCACCTGAGCCCCCTCCAGGTCTCTTCAGGGCTCACCAGGTAGGCTAATCTTCTGCCTGAAGGCAGGATAGGCTCATATATATATAAATTTAAAAAATTATATATATAAATATATATATATGTATAATGGTCTCATATAGTCACAGAGTCAGGGAATGGACTTTGTTTTGCCTGTCCCTGCTGACTGGAGGAGCTCTCCTCAACCTTCAAATCATACAGTTATGGAACAGTTTGGGTTGGAAGGGGCCTTCAAGATCATCTTATTCCAACTCCCTGCCATGAGTAGGGGCACCTTCCACTAGACCAGGTTGCTCCAAGCCCGGTCCAACCTGACCATGGACACTGCCAGGGCTGGGGCAGAAACAGCTTCTCTGGCAACCCAATCTAAGTCTGCCCCTCTTCAGGCTAAAGCCATTCTTCCTTGTCCTGTCACTGTTTGTCCTTGAAAAAAGTCCCTCTGCAACCTCTCTGTAGGCCCTCTTTAGGCACTGGAAGAGGTTCTAAGATCTCCCTGGAGCCTTCCCCAGTCTGAACACCCCCAGCTCTCTCAGTCAGTCTCCATAGCAGAGGGGCTTTAGCCCTTGGAGCATCTTTGTGGCCTCCTGGAGTCTCTCCAACAAGTCAATGTCTTTCTTGTGCTGTGTTCTTGATCTGCTGTAAAAAGCTGTTGTTTCTGAGCTTTGGAAAATGGCCATATGACATTCCATAGTAGTGTTTATTAAATATGGCCATGGAGCAGCTGCTGAGATGAGCAGAGCTCCAAGGAGCATCTCTTCTTGATGTTATCAGGGTGAACTCTGGCCCACTGCCCCCAAAGGACCGTTGTCACCTTTGGTGGGACACTGTGCCGTGTTGAGTTGATGGTCTCCACACAAACCCTGCAGGCTCCAAAGCTCATAGTTGTTGCAGCCTCTGGGAAGGCAGGGACTGCAAGATGACCCGACCCCAAGATTACTTACTCACCTCTTCCCGTACTCTTGCTTCTCCTCTCCACCCCCAGGCTCAACATTTAAGCACTGAAGTGGTCAGAACCCAGACTGACATATCAGAGCTTCTGAGCTTCACCTCTTGCAGAGAAGATTGGCCTGGGCTGGCCTGGCCATGGGGTACGTGCCTGGCCTTGGCCCACTGAGCAACTGAGGGCATGAGCTGGCCCTCCTTGTCCTTCAGCTTCTTACTCTTTAAAAGGAGTATGGCAAAGCTGACTTCTTTTTTTCAGGCACTTAGGCATTCCTGCCTTGCCCATGGAGAGGGCTGGAATGAGATGATCTTTCGAACCCAAACCATTCCAGGATTCTATGAGATCCACTGGTCAAGGAGTTACTGTTGCTCCAGGACACTTGACAACTGGGTTCTTCTGGTGGGCAACCTGTTCCCCTGACCCAGGGATGGGATATGGGCTTGCTCTGAGCTCAGGGATGGCAGGTCAAGATCTGCTGGTAGGCTTTGTACATCTGGAATCACAGTGTGGAGCTGGCAGCTTGTGTTGGCACTACAGCAAAGAGCACCAAGGTCAAGGTTTCTATGCTGTGAGTGGTGTCCTGCAAGGCTGGAACTTCTGCCCAGGGAGCAGATACTAAAACAAGTGTCTTTTTCTCATCCCCAAGTGATGTTCTCATTCCTCAGCATCTTTGCTGGGGAGGAGGAGGCAATTGCTGTGGTTGGGGCAGTGGCAGGAGCAGAGGTGAGGAGACAATTCTTTCTGGTCTAGGGAGATCCAGACAAGTATAATCTTAAACCAAATTCTCTGGGTTTAAATGTCACTGCACACTGGACTCTGGAGTCCAAGGGTGCTGGAGCCATCAGCCTCTACAAGCCTGGCTGGTATCAGAGGACACAAGCTTTGATGGAGACACCAGAGACTCATGGTGGGATCAGTCCCTGCTGCCTTGTGCCAGGGACCAGCCTGGAGGGCAGAGACCCCTGGAGAGGCTGGGCTGGGCTGTGGTGTCAGGAGGGACCGTTCTGCCTCCAGACCTTGTCAGGAGCTGGGAATGGGTGAAGGTCTGGGTTTGCTGGTGCAGCTCATCTGAGATCTAACGTGTGCCTTGTCCCTGCTGTGCTCCACCTCCACCTCCTGCTCCATCCTCCCTGCTCCGAGCTCTGGAGTCCAGTCCTGCTGTGCCCATGCCAGGTGGGTGCGTGTGGGCAGGAGAGCTGGGGCAGCTGCAAAGCACCAGGACAAATCCTGGGAATGAAGAAGGCTGCTTCTGGACACAGAGAAGCTGCTGTGACATTTATTCAATGCTCCTGCTTTCCCTGTCTGGGCCCAGTGTCCTGCTGCTGTCCCAGGGGAGTCTGAGGGAACCTCAGCTGTGAACTTGGAGCTCCTTGAGCGAGGAGTTGGACACCCCAGCATAGCACTCCCCTGATTGCTCTGCCAGGGGAAGGCAGGCCCTGCCAAGAGCTCTTGTCCTCCCAGTGCAGTCCTGGCCCTGCTCTGCCCCAGTCATGAGCTCTGGAAGGTTTGTGGCAGGCAGAAAAGTTTTGCTTATGGAGCAGAGCTCAACTGGGATGAACTTCACATGAACTTGGGAAGTTCCTTTGGCTGTTTCCTTTCCTGATGATTTAGGCAGGTCAGGATCAGGATGCTGCATTGCACAGGGACCCAAGGCTGCCTTCCTCATGCCCCAGCATGCTCATCTCATCCTTCTGAACAGAGAGGCAGGTGCTGATCTCTGCTCTCTGACCAGCAACAGGACCCGGGAGAACAGCTGGAGTTGTGTCAGGGGAGGGTTAGATTGGATCTCAGGAAAAGATTCTTCACCCAGAGGGTGGTGGGCACGGCCCCAAGGCTGCCAGAGCTCAAGGATCATTTGGACAATGTTCTGTGTACATGGTGGAACTGTTGAGATGTCCTGTTTAGGGCCAGGAGCTGGACTAGTGATCTTTTTGAGTCCCTTCCAACTCTGAATGATTGTCTAACTCAGGGTGTCTGCTGCCTGAACAGCTGCTCTCCACCCCAGGTAGAAACCCCAGCAGGTGGATAGAGCAGTCCCTGTCAGCACTGGGATGGTGCTGCCATAACTGCTGCTCTCCCTGCTCCCAGGGGAGTGGTGGGCACCCTGTTTCAGCATCAGGGCTTTACTGACCTGCTCAGGGTCACCCAAGTGGTCTGGGAGAGAGTTAAACGCCCTCACCTTGTCCTTCTCCCACACTTCACCTGGAGATCACACTTGCTGGCTCTACGCTCTGGGTCCTTTGGAAAAACTGGGATAAAGGAGGAAGAAGGGCCCTCAAGGCTGAGGGCTTGTTGGCTCAGTAAACTGGAAGGTGTGATTGCAGCCCGAGCGACCCGTGTTGACACGGGGACAAGCTGTGGCACCCCAGGCCAGCACGTGACAGGAAGCAGTGGGCACAGAGAGGGATTTTCTGGGTCCATGGGCATCTTGATCCAGAGGGAAGTGTCTTGCAGCACACAGAATAAACAGGGGAAGGATCATGGTGAGAAAAGCAGGGTGTCTGAGGAACATTAGGGTGCCTCCACCCTTTGTCTTTCTGTTCAGGGGATGATGATGAGAAGGAAGGAGACAGCAGCACCCACCATGTGGTGGGGACACCAGGTCTGTAAGATGTTTCCCAGCCTCTTGGTGATGGAGGAACCCAAGCTGGTTGTGTGTGGCTCGAAACTCCTGCTGGGTGTGAGCAGGGATCCCTGAGGTGCTGGGATCAGAGTGGTCTCTCACTCCCCACTGCTGTCTCAAATCTCCAGGGCCACCTCTTCTCCTCCTCCTCTTGCTCTTCTGTCCCGCAGGGAACTCATCCCTGTGTGCTGCATGGAGGGCCGAGGAGGGCAGTGCAGATGGAGCCAGCAGACACCCTTGGGAAGGCTGCATCACAGTTCCCAGTGGGATTTGCTTTGCTTTTACCTTTACCAGGCTTCAGCTCTTCGGCCTGGACTGTTCTGTGCTTCTCTGCCTCAGGCTGAACTTTCTCTCCTTTTTTTCCCCCCTCTATTTTTCCCAAGTTTCAGCAAAAGGTTGAGGAAAAATGGTAGCTTTGCCAGCTTTTTTTTTTCCTCCTCTCTCTTTGTTTGAGGACTTCTGGTGTCTCCGCTCTTTGAAAAAGAGACTTGAAATTTGGCAGGGTTGATGCATTCCTGCTGGAAATCCACACGGATTTGGTCAAACGTGTTAGCCACTGGAAAGCGTGGTTGGGCATGCCTGGAGAAGCTCTTTGGGGCCAGCTGCTGGTGTCCCCATCCACAGAGACCCTGGCCACTGCTCACCAGCTGCACAGCCGACCTCCTGACCCCTTCTCTAGGGACATCCTCTTGCCCACACGAGTCCAGGTCAGGAGTGGTGGCTGAAGGAGCCCAAACTGCTCCTCAATGACAAGTCTCAAAGCATTTTACCAAAGACAACATTGTCTTAGTCTCCATTTCCCATGTGTGGAAACTGAGGCATCCCCTGCCTCTCCCCTCAGTGGCAGGGTGAGGAGCAGAGCTCAGGTCAGCTTGGGCAGGTCTCCAGGTGAGGAGAAGCTGAGACAATGCTAAATGAGAGGACAATGCATTTCCCAGCGCTCCCATGTCCTGTGAGACCTGCAGAAGGGCATTTGTAGGCCTGCCTGTCTCATGGGTATGCTCAGCAGCACATCACATCCATGCATGGAAGGACAGAATCACATCGTCATTGCCGTTGGAAAAGACCTTCAAGATCATCATGTCTTAGTGGTCAGAAGTTTGACCTGGTGATCCCAATGGTTTTCAAAGTTGCTCTTTTCTATTTGGGTGGAAATCCTTTCTATTTGCTGTCCTGGAGGCTCTAGCAGTTCCTCCACAGGCTCCATTATCCTTACCCGGAGCTTCTCCACATGACGGTGTCTCAAAGCTTTCTGCTTTCATGACACATGATGTGGGAGAGTTCTGGTGTGATGAAGGAGCAGGCAAACCCCAGCTGGAAGGAGACCTGGCCGGTGGTGACCTCTCCCCAGCCAGTGCTGTTACTCGAGCACTTGTGGGGTGTTTTTTAGCAAAATGGTGGAAAAAAACTTGCTTGGACTGCAGGCTTTGGACCTTTCCTGCATGGAGATGCATGGAGGGCAGGTCAGCTCTGGTATACATGAGTTCTGTGGAGGTTGGGTGGCAGTGACCCAGCTATTCTGGCATTGTGCAGGAGTTGAGTGGTGCTGGCACGAGACCAGGGCAGCGTGGTGGGGTGGGTGAGTCAGAGGAGATCCCACTGGGTGCTGGGCAGGGAGCTGGTCCTGAGCAAGGTGGGAGCAAATCCTGGCATGAAGCTGTGCCAAGCAAGGGCTTTGCCAGGCAGTCTGAGGAGATCCCCAGTGGGGAGTGGCTGCTCTTGGTGGCAGTGCCAGGGACAGTGTGTGGGTACTGGCCGGCGTGCCCAGCACTTCTGGCTGGCTCCTGCTGCTGTCTTCCAGCGGGAAAGGGGGTTTCTGCCTCCAGTAACATTTACCAGCTGGGCAGCAGCTCTGGAGCCGGGTGTGTGCATTTGTCTGCTCTTCCATTGTGTCTTGGCCGTTGTCTCCTCCTCCCTGCAGAGATCAGTGTCTGTGGGCTGCCTTTTGTAACCCCTTTGGGTGCAGCTCTGGAAGTCTTCAGCTGGTTTCCATCGGGAGGCTTGGGCCTGTCTAGCTGGATGGCTTGGGTGGGACGATGGACTGGAGATGGGTTTCCACCAGTAGGAACATCCTGGTGATGGAATGGAGTGGTCTCCTGGAGGACTGGGGAGCCCAGATGGGATGTAGGTGGCTGAGGATGGAGCCCAGTCATAGACATGGGGCAGTGAGGTCAGGGGACCTCCAGAAGTCCTTCTTGGGCCATTTTTCTACCATTTGGTGGTTTTGGAGAAGAGTTGGTTTCTGATGAGAGCCGGATCCCACTGGCACATTCTTCCCGGTGGCACCAGGTGGCGCAGGAGGTTAAAGGATTTGGTTGTCCTCTGTAGGTCTGGGTGCAAATCCATTGCCTCCCACTGCTGTGATGAGTCTACAGGTCTCAGGCCTCACTTCTAGTGGTGGTGTAGCTGTGTCTCCATGCCAGGGCAGGCTGCAGCCCCAGAGCCAGGCAGCAGGGATGTGGCTCCCAGGAGCCCTGTTTCCAGCAGAACAAAGAGCTGAGCCAACCTTTGAACAACAGTGGGGAACCTGGGTGTGGATCCCCACCATACCAGGATAGGGAGATGCAGAGGAGTCAGTCTTGGGAAGTGTAGTAGGGATGAAGAGATGGCAGTGTGGGATGTTACCCTGGGGTGAGGCCATGGGGCAACACACATCATCCCTCCTGCACAAGCTTGAGCCATCTTGGGGCAAGACAGGGTTCTTCTTCCTGGCCCCTGGGAGGTCCTGGTCATTTCACTAAGGTGCAGGCACATGGCAGCAGCCTTCAGAGGAGCTGGGGCAGTGTCATCCCTGCCCTTGGGATCCCTTGTCTCGCTGGGACAGCCTCTGTCCCCATGGGCTCGCCACCATGGCTCAGCCCTGCTCCCTTCCCAAAAGTGAGTGGCAGGACCCCAAGGAAGGGGACAGGACCCGGCTTGGATGACGTGACCTTACACCCCTTCTCACTCCTCCCAGCATGGCAGCTGTGCCCTGGGCATCCCCACACTGAGCATCCACCTTCTGCTCTGGTTGGATCCAAACTGGGCCCCTCTGAACCCAGGGGGATATTTTGTGTCCCTCCTTTTGCCTTCAGTGATCTTTGAGCCCCGGCATCGTATGACTCAGCTCCTGCATTTGATCCCCCGGAGCAGGGTTTGGACACACGCAGCTGTGGCACGAAGCACTGCTCATTCCTGGCAGGCCAGGCTGGGGTAGGATTTCTTCCTGACAGAGGGGCAGCGAGTCCCCACCGCTCATCCTCTTCCACACACGGAAGTCTGATTTAGCCAGGATGGTGCCAGCGGGTCGGAGGTGTCTCCCAGAGCTCTGCTGACCCGTCCCAGCATCCGGGCTTGTGAGATCCTGGAAGGATGGGAGCAGAGCAGAGCAGAGCAGGTGCTCCCTGCTCCCTCTGTGCTTTGGAAATCTGTGTGTCCTCCCATCCCTACCTGCAAAGGTCCGACTGGCTGGCAGTGCCAGAAGCCACGTTTTGGGTGTGGGGGCTGAACGCTGGTTCTGATGGTCAGCATTGGACATGGGCAGCAGAAGGTGACACCAACGTAGGTCCCATGAAGGGTGGTTTATGCACCTACCTTTAAATCCTGCCCATTTCTGCTGTCTGTTCCCTGCAAGCAGCTCCAGTCTGGAGGCAGCTCCAGACTCTGAGGAGCAGCCAGCAGCAGTGCTGAACTCCCTCTCTGAGGTGCTGGGCTCCCTTTCTTGGGGGGCCAGGCAAGCACAAGGTCACAAACCCTGCAGTGCAGACCTTTGCAGGGTGCAGGGGTTTGCAGGGTGGGGAGGTTTGCAGGACACAGCTTGTCAGGGAACAGGGGTTTGAAGGAAACAGGTTTGGAGGGGACAGGGGTTTGAAGGGAATAGGGGTTTGCAGGGGACAGAGGTTTTTGGGGAGCAGGGGCTTGCAGGAGGCAGGGTTTTGCAGGGCATGGAGTTTTGCAGAGGACAGGGTTTTGCAGGGTGGCTTTGAGCCCCCACGGAGCCAGGCCCCAGGGCTGTGTGCTTGGCTCTTGGCACCGGAATTCTGGCTCCATCTGCCTCCTCCTTGACAATGCCAGGGTTTTTGGGTGGTCGCTGGGCTGTGGTTGCAACTGGAGCTGCCTGCTGCTGCCGTGGGTACCTGGCACCAGGGTGGCCACACTGGGCTTCCCCAGGAGCTTCGGTCATGGCTCAGGGCAGCCTGTCCTGCTCCATCCTGTCTCCATCAGGTTCCAGTTAAAACCAAATGCGTTCTCCAGCTTAAGCTGCGCAGCCGTTTGAGCCCTTCCAAAAATGAAACAAATACCCAAGGACTGCAATTCGAATTGCAGCTCAATTAGGGTTTGTTCCCAATGCGATCATAAAACCTCCAGTACGAAAACAAACAACCCAACCAAACCACATCCAAGCCTGACAGCATCCTCTGGAATGTCTTTAAAATAACAAGGAGGGCAGAGGAAGATGAAAGCAGCGTGGCTGATGGGAAGAAGGCTCTTTGGCCCCGAGGGGCAGCCTGGAGGTGGGCTGAGCAGGTGTGGGACAGGACAGTTTGGGATGGGGAGCAGCGCAGAAGTGATGGGTATGATGGAGATGGGGCCGATGGGTACCACAAAGATGTGGGTGAGCACGGAAGTGATGGGTACGATGGAAATGGGGCAGCCTGGGGCCCAGGGTTAGGCTTGTTCCCAGCAGGGGAGGAAGAGGAGGCTGCAGAGGTGGTTTGGAGTGCGGTGGCTGTTCCCGGAGCAGCTCCGATGCCTGAGCAGGACGGGGGGAGCGCAGGGCCGGAGCTGGACCGCGGCGACTGGAATGCGTGTCCCGCGTAACCCTGGCTTGCACCGCGTCCAGCCAGTCTGGTGCCGCGGGTCGGGTTTCACGGCGGACTTTAAACCCGGCCTTATTTAGCGTGCGCTCCGCTGGCCCGTCAGGGAGGGGAAGCCGCAGCACAACTAATAAAAAAAGCCAAACAAAAACAATGTAATTAAAGAGACTCAGCACTGTGTGTTCCCATAGCAAGAACATTTACCCAAGACTTCCTTGCTCAGATACTTAATGTCAGGCAGCAATTAAAGGCCGGCTTTGTGGGGAGGCAGCGAGGAGGGTTTTGCCCTGGCCGGGAGGTGGGAGCCCAGGGCTGAGCCATCCCCAGCGCCTGTGCTGGTGGGAAGGGACCGTGGGCTTCTGGCACTGAGAGGTGCCCCAGGGGCATATGTGGATCACAAAGGAATGCTGCACCCCGAGCAGAGGGTCCCAAACCCCTCCAGGCAGATATACCCTCAGTGCATAATGCACAGACCCACCTGGCTCCATCCCCACTGGAATTTGGTTGCGCAGAAGCAGGAAAGTGGATTTTCTAGGTGGGGGCCTCAGGGCAGGACACCCAGCAGCTCTGCTGAAATAAATCCTCCTGGAAACAGTAAAGCCAGGGGAGCTGGACTGGGTACAGAAACCTCCAGCATCTCCTTCCTGACCCCAGTCTGTGGATGAACCTTGTGTGAGCCCCTGAGATGCTGAATCCCTTCCCTCAAGGGACGGATTGTGGTGCCCAGAGCCAGGCTGGGATGTCCAGAGCCCACTGGTGCCCCCATCACAGCAGCCCAAGACCGGTGCTCTGGGGCAGCCTCACCTGCCCTGGCTGGGGGATCATTTTTTGTGCTCTATCCCTCAGCACAGCCCCAAGAAGAGCCATGCCCTGTCAGTGCTGTGTGAGGTGTGTGTGCAGGAGGGATGCCACGTGTGGGCACGGCTGGGACGGTGGCACTTTGTGATGGCAGCGTGTGCCTGGCAGCTGCCCTGACCACCATGGCAGATGTCACAGGCGACCCAGGAACTGAAAGTCTGATTTTGGGTATATTCTAGTGGGAGTTGAGCCATGAGGTCCTTCAGGGCTCACTTTTAAGCAGCAATCGAGATGCTTAATTAAAAAAATAAAGGAAAAGAAAAGCAAGAAGCAGCAGCATTATTGTGCTGCGGCAGAATTTGCTCGAGCCTCTCTGCTCCCTTCCTCCCCCAGAGGCACTGCTGGGCCTGCAGCAAGAGTGTTTTATGGGAGACTGTCAGCGGGTGATCTACTTGGTTGGCTCCGAACCTCTTGCAGAGTCCTGAAGTCTCCATCTTTCCTGGGCTCAGGCTGTGATTTAAGATGCAGCAGGGATGAGCTGTGCGGGCAGGCTCTTCCCTGCTGTGACAGACCGGGGGACATGGCCGTGCCTTGGGAGGACACCACCAACTCCCAGGGGGCTGTGATGTGGGATATTGTGTATCCAGCCTGTGTGAGTCCCTTCTGCCATGGCTGAGTGAGGACTGGTCCCAGTGGGTCCTTACCATGCACTCCCAGCATAAGCATTCCCCATGGGATGCAAAAGCTTCCTGATCTGGGGGTGGTGCAGCATGACAACGAATCCATCCTGCTCTGGAGGGGGAATCCTCCACTTCCTCCCCTGCAGAGGTTCAGGGTGCTGGGCACTGGTGGATGTTGTAGATCTCACCCATGATGTGCTTTTCATTTGAGTGCTGGGAGTCAGCTTTTCACTCCAGTGCTGTGTCGTGGTGTGGGGGGCTGTGTGTCCCTGGGGTCTGTCCTCTGCTGCCTTGGGTCACGAACTCCTCAAGCAGCAGAGATGCACTGTGGTGTGTCTGCAATGGAGACATGCAGCTGCACATGCAGCTGTACCAGCTCTGGTGCTCAGAGGTTCTGCACAGACCCCAGAGCTTTGCACCACACTGGGCTCCTCCAAGCATTGGGCTATAACAGCACTGGGCTTCTGGAGCTCAAACAAAAATGTCCTGGCAAGAGCAGCATCTATATAAGTTAGTTGTTATTGCTAAACAAAAGAGGCATGCTCACTTCGGCTCCACTCAAAACAAAACCCAGCCAGTTTGCCAAGTGGGGAGAAAAGAGAAAAGCTGAAGGAAACAAACAAACAAAGTCTGCTTTGGTGCCATTCCCTGGACCAAGGTTTCAATAAGCAAGTGCATTTTCTCGGCACGCAGATGTTTCCATGGAGCAGGAGGGTTTTGCTCCATCACTGCGTGGTCAGGTCACTGCAAAATACCTAAATACCTTGGTGGTCCACACACTCCAGGGTGGGTAACTGCTGTGCCTGCTGCTCCAGTGAGCCCTACTGCCTTGCAGGGGTGTTGGGCATGGCATTTGGTCCTAGTTTCAAGTGTGCTTTTCGGTGGATTATGAAATCCCACTTTGGAAGGGCTCCCCTACTCATTTTCCATTTTGGATCCAGTCTGTATTTTGCCAGTCATGAAAAATTGCTTATACTTGGGCAAAAAGAAGGGAAAATTCAAGTGCATCAGCAGCTCCTCTTCATGCTGAACACTGCACTTCTGGTTCATGTTCCCCTGATTGTAGAGGAGCTGCTCTGTGTGTTGGGCTCCTCAGTACAGGGTTTGGTGTTGGAGTGTCCGTGGCCATAGCACGTGACTTCTGTGTGCACAAGGGGGAACGTGGCTCTGGTTGGGTGTGCTCAGGTGAGGAGAGGCCTCTGACACTCACATTTCTTTGGAAACAGCCTATATATTGATCTTGCCACTTGACCTCATAGAATCACACAATCATGGAACCATTTAGATTGGAAGGGACCTTAAAGACCATCCCACTCCAACCCCATTGCCACGGCCAGGACAGGGATACCTTCTGCTAGACTAGGTTGTTCCAAGTCCTGTCTAACCTGGCCTTGAACACTTCCAGGGATGGGGCAACCACAGCTTCTCTGGGCAATCTGTCAGGACCTCAGCACCCTCACAGCCAAGAATTTATTCCTAATATCCTACCTAACCCTGTCCTCTGTCAGTGGGAAGCCATTCCCCCTTGTCCTGTTCCTCCAGACTCTTGCCCCAAGTCCCTCTCCAGCTCTCCTGGAGCCCCTTTAGGCACTGGAAAGGGCTCTCAGGTCTCTCCAGAGTCTTCTCCTCTCCAGGTGAATACCCCCAGCTCACCCCTCTCTCTGTCTCCAGAGAAGAGGGGCTCCAGCCCTTGGTGCATCTCTGTGGCCTCCTCTGGGCTCTCTCCAGCAGCTCCATGTCCTTCTGATGTTGGTACCCCTGAGCTGGAGGCAGTTTTGCAGGTGGGGATTCACCAGGATGGAGCAGAGGGCCAGAATCCCCCATCCCCTGCTGTCCACACTTGCTGCTCATCTCTTGCTGAGTCCTCAGTTTGGGGTGAGCTTGGCTGGCTTGGGTTGTCTGTCCCTGGTAACAGGTTTTTAGACTTCTCCTGTCCTTCACTTATTCCTTGGATAACTGTAAGGACTAAACTGGATCGGAGTGCAGGGGAGCATCCCTGGAAACCTGTGCCAAAGTACAACTGATTTCATGGTGCCACCAGGCTACAACAAGCTCTGCAGAGACCCAGTCCTTCTTCTCCTCCTCACACTAAGTTTTGTCCTTTGAAAGCTTCAGAACCTTTCATCCCCCATCCTCCAGGCTCCCTTTTTCTCATGCACAGAGCCCTGCTGCTCTTCTCTTTGCTTCATCAGGCTGCAAATGGTGGGGAGCAGCTCCCTGAAACAACAGCCACCCACTCTGATCCTGCGGACCAGAGTGTAGTGCTGAGCTCATGTCTGCACTGCAGCCTAGAATCTGCCCTCTCACTGCCAGCATGGGCAGCACCCAGGAGCTAATCCCTTCCACAGCCTGTGTGGGGGACAGCAGGATCCAGGCAGACTCAGGTTTTGGCTGCAAGGTCATGGCCACCAGCAACAGCTTTGCTTGCTCCCACTGGTGAGAGGAGGTATGAGATGGCCACCATGGTCCTCACCATCCACATCATGGTATTGTAGACTGTTTTGGGTTGGAAGAGACCTTCAAGATCATTTATTCCATCCCATGGGCAGGAACACCTTCCACTAGAGCTGGTTGCTACAAGCTCCATCCAACCTGGCCTGAAACACTTCCAGGGATGGGATGGCCACAGCTTCTCTGGGCACCCTGTGCCAGGGCCTGACCAACCTCAGCATAAAGGATTTCTTCCTTATGTCTAGTCTGGTGTCCTCTGGACAGGACAGTCATTCCCTGCCTGCCCAGGTGCCCTGGGCTCTGGGAGGGCAGAGCTCCTTCAGCCGTGTCTCACAGGGACTGGTTCTCTGCTGGAGACTCAGAGGGGCTTCACCCTTCAACAAAATGCACTTAAAATCATGGAATTGCAATTATTAACACTGTTTACTAGGCCATGTTCTGCAGTGTTGGAAACATTAAAACGCTCAGAAACCATGACTTTCTGTCCTGCCCAGAGGCTTTGCTTGTGTTTGATGCATGAGGAGGGAGAAAATGAAGGTGCCTTATGCACATCCATCCTCATGTGCTTTAAAGAGAAAACCACTTCTACTGCATTGCTTTCATGAGATAGAATTACAAAATCACTAAGGTTGGAAAAGTCCTTTAAGATCCTTGAGTCCAACCATTAACCCAGCATTGCCAGGACCACCACTAAATCATGTCCCCTTGGCAGCCTGTGCCAGGGCCTGACCACCCTTTTCCATGAAGAAATCTTCACAATACCCAATTTAAACCTTCCCTGGCGTAACTCGAGGCTGTTTCCTCTTGTCCTGTCCCCCACCTGGCTCCACCCTCCTGTCAGGGAGTTGCAGAGAGCAAGAAGGTTCCCCCTGAGCCTTCTTTTTCCTGGCTGAGTCCACCCAGCTCCCTCAGCTGTTTCTGGTGCTCCAACCCCTTCCCCCACTCCATTCCCTTCCCTGGCCACTCTCCAACCCCACAAAGGCTTTCTGGTCATGAAGGGCCCAAAACTCACCCCAGGTGAATCTGGCCAACCCTGACACATCGTTCCACAGAACCTCAGCCTCTTCCATGGAGAGTTTGCTGGTATGTAGATTTATGGCAGTGCAGACCTGATGTCCACACCACCTCCCTGATGATCACAAACACACCCCGTGGCCACAGAGTTGAGCTGCTGGGGCAGGCAAAGCACCTGTCCCCTGCTTGCAGAAGGTAGGACAATAATTAGCAACAAGAACCGATCTAGGTTGGGATAAATTTAGTTTGGCTGTGCTGAGACTTTAAAGGCAGAGGAGATGGGATCTCCTCCCACACCTCCCTGCAGGATGGGGCTTTACCATGGGTGAGCTGGTGTTGGCTGGTTGGCCCCTGAGGGCAGGACATCTGTGGGTGTTTTTTTCAACTATCAGTTGCTCCAGGGCAAAGTTTAGCTCTAGATAAATCAAGACTATTTCACCGAGTCCAGATGACTCATAACCACAGGGCAGGAAACTCTTTTATCTCTGGGGCGGCCAGTTTAATATAGATAGATGTTCACTCCTGAGCACTGAATAATTTCCATCTCTTTACTTCTCATTAAAAGCAAATCAGAGTGGGGAAAATAGAAAAATTTCTCTGTGTTGCCTGTTTGTACCATCTCTGACAGAGCTTCCTCCCAGTTGTGCATCTGCCTATACTGGGTTGTTTGCCATGTATTTTAATTGGCAGAGGAAAGGGCTTTTGCTCCAAAGCAGCATTTCATTTTAAACCCTGCCTGTGCAGGCATGGATGGAGCAGGGATCTGTTACAACAGGGAGTGCTTCAGCTTCCATAGAGAGAAGAGCATTCCATGTACGAGAACATTGTTGAGGAGCTTCAACACCATCTGAGAAGCAGGTGGAGGTTGAGAGAGGATGACTTGGCAGCAGGGAACTCTTAAACATGAGAGAAAGGAAACGTTTTGCTGGAGAATCAAGTCAGTTATTTCTCTTTCCTAAATATGTCAGGTAGCACTTTGTGTCTCAAGCTTTGCCTTCCTGACTGCCTTTTCCTGCCAGAACACTCTGCCAGCTCAGGCACAGGTAGCTTTTCTCTTAGTCTCTGTCCACCAGTGACAGCAGAGCTGCATGATGCTTTCCTGCTGCTGTGATCTCTGAGATCTTGTCCTTGCCATCTGTAGAAGGTTGTACGTGCCATGTGTGAGCCCTTGGCATGAGGAGCCTTCAGGAGTGGCCGTGCCAGGAGCTGCTCCGTGTCCATGATGAAGCACAATGTGCTCAGGCTGCAAGCTGAGGACTCTGTCCAGGACAGCCATGGGCTGGTTCTCCAGCTCTTCCCTGCACTGTGCAGGTCTCTCCCTGCATGGTGACACCCTCCAGGTGGGTGCTGATCCCTTCCTCCCCACCAGCACCAGCAGGACCCTGCTGCACAGAACTTGCACATGTCTGCATGGTTGCATTTGCAAATGCCCCGTTGTTTGGTGTGGTTGGTGTTTACTGTCTGATCCATAAAGCTCCATGTTCAGATAATGTCCACTGCTGGAGCAACCCAAGGCAGCAACTTGACTCCGTGGCTTGGATCACACTGGAGACCTCTAAATCCATAAGCTGAAGCTGGTGAGATGAATAATTGCCAGGAGACAACCTCCCCGATGTTTTCCACTCTTAAATATCTCAGGAATAAAAGGTAGAATTATTAAAGTCCTTCTGCAGCCAATGGTGCCTCATCTGAAATCAGGACAACGAAGAGCACGGAGTGAGGTGGTTATTAATATCCTGTCTCCTGATGATGGCTTTATAAACATCATCACCACAGGCACAGCCTTTTTGGCATGACCTTCAGCCAACTGTCAGGCTTTTATCACACTTGATATTTAACCAATAAAGCAATACGGGGAAGACCTTGCCCCTAAATATCTGACCTTATACACAGGGGTATGGGGTCAAAACTGAGAGAAACTGTGAAGTCATTCTAAATGCTCTTTGGACCTGATGCTCCTTGTCTGGGAATTGTGCCAGGGCTCCAGCAAGAAGGGGATCAGATGTTTGATGCCAGTGGAAACCCTCCGTGCTGTAAAAGATGACTCATGGGCAAAAGCCCTGTGCAGCAATGAGGCCACGCTCACACCGAAGCTGGAGACTTTGCCTGGTGGCATGAGGTCTTGATGGAGACAGGAGGGTCCTAGCTGCAGGGAGAGGGGCAGTCCCAGAAAAGACATCAACTTTCCTAGTGATTTGTAGATATTATTCTGCCTGTGTAATGTAGCATGCAAAATCATGTCCCTATCCACGGCAAGGGGTTGCAACTAGATGATCTTCAAGGTCCCTTCCAACCCAAACCAGTGGAGGATTCTCTGATCAGAATGGAGAAAAGATTTTGTAGCTTAATCACTGTAGATGGAGAAGGTGAGGATCAGCTGTGGAGTCCGGGCCTCTTGGTGAGCAGGAGGCTGGGGTCACTGGTCCCTGTCAGGACCTGACATTGTCTTGATGCCATTGGAAATGTCCTTTTGTCCCTTCCCTGTTCCCACTTCACTTTCACAGAGTGCCCTTTGCTGGACTAACAACCCTGAGGAAGATCATGTACCAGAAAGGGCTGAGGGATGGTGATAAGGTCAGGACATGGGCTCCTGCTAGAAGGGTGGACATGGAGAGGGTGCATGAGGCCATCCCAAGCCAACAGTGTGGTGGACAGCACTCATCCAGCACGGGGTTGGAGGGCTGTCACTCCCTGCAGCCTCCATGCTGAGGGAGTCAGGGCAGCCCCAGATGGGGCAGCCCATCCCTGTAGGAACTGGGTGGTGGATGCTGGGAGCAAGGAGAGATTGCTGTGGTGTGGTGCGTCCTGAGCAGTTGCAGAGCTGAGCAGCCTGAGTGTGTGCTTTGGACATCCCAGCTTTTGTCTGGAAGGAAATGTTTCCTTGCAGGGTTCATGTGAGTCCCTTGGGACACCTGCAGGGCCAGTAACAGTGGTGAGGAGGAGAAACAGACCTGCCTCAGGTGATAAGAGGTGGATGAGGGTATTGCTGGCACTGGCACCCCCCTTGCAGCCTCTCACATCGGTGCTACCCAGCACTGCTTTGCCTCTACCGAGTTGTGTCTCAGTCCTGACGCTGCAGAAGCGCCTCTGCATTTATGGCACAGCCTCCACGCCTGATTTCCCCACACCTCCTTGCTTTTTCCCAGGTCATCCTCCCCTAAAATGACGCAGCAGATGCGGGACCTGCAGCTGGCACAGGCCAGGAAGCCGCCGGGCCCTTCGTCTCCCAACGCAGCCAAGAGGCTCTACCGGAACCTCTCGGGGAAATTCCGCGTCAACTACACGTCCTTCGACGAGGGCAGCCTGGTGGGACGGGGCGAGAAGGAGAAGCTCCGCAAGTCCTACCTGGTCAGTGCCTGCTGGCTCCATCCAGCTGGGCATGGGGGGCCTGTGTGGGAGGAGGGTCAGGGTGTGGGTGACACTGTCGCCGGGGGGAAGCCCAAGGGTGTGTTAAGGGAAGCCACCCTGGAGCAAGTTCAGCTGGAGCTGGTCCAGGTCTTGGCTTGGCATCATCCATGTATGTCTGCAAAAAGCTGATGCTCCCAAGGGACCAGGGCACCTTCTCCCTGATTGGGTTTGTGGGGTGCTGGTGAGCGGCCAGGGTGTTTGGTGGGGTGGAGGACAGTGCCCCATGCTCAGCCCACCTGCTTTCTCCTTCAACTCAGTTCCAGAGCAATGCTGCCCTCTTTGAGGCCGTGGAACTGCAGGACCTCGACAGGGTCCAGGAGCTGCTGAAGCAGTACAGCCCCGAGGAGCTGGACCTCAACACCCCCAACAGTGAGGGGCTGCTGCCCCTGGACATTGCTATCATGACCAACAACGCTCCCATTGCCAGGGCCTTGCTGCAGGCGGGAGCAAAGGAGAGCCCACACTGTGAGTTGGGACAGGGAGCAGTGCTGTGCCCACCACCTCAATCTGCAGCCTGGTGGAGCAGGGCACCCCAGGCAGTGGGGTGTGGGTGGCCAAGCAATCACTGGGCTCTGGGAGACTGGTGCAGGCTTAGCAGGGCTCGAGAGGAGCCACGCTCTCAAGTAGAGCCCAAGACCAGGACACGGAGGGGACGACGGGGTCTCAGAGTGGGGATTTGTTGCCAGCAGAGCCTGGACTTACCCTAACCACCTTGTCCTCCCTCCTCCTGACTTTCCTCCTGGGACCCCCATCCGTGCCCACACGTGCCCCGCAGTCGTGAGCCTGGAGAGTCGCTCGCTGCACCTCTCGACGCTGGTGCGGGAGGCAGAGCAGCGCGTCAACGAGCTGATGGCGCAGGTGGTGAACGAGGCGCCCAGCGCCGACTGCTCCGACAAGGAGAAGCAGCTCAAGGCCTGGGAGTGGCGGTTCCGGCTTTACAAGCGCATGAAGGCAGGGTTCGAGCATGCCCGTGAGTGCCCCCACAAGGGCTGGGGGGCTGGGGGGCAGGAGAGGGGCTGTGCCTGCTACCAGCGCCCACCAATGTCCCCCCACCTGTGTGGGTGCGTGGCAGGGAGAAGGTGCTGCACTCAGGGAATATGTCCCCGGAGGGAGGCCAAGACGGACACTGAGGGGTTCAGGGTGACTGTCCTTGCTGTAAGTGGTCCCTGTGCTCTCTGTCCCCAGGAGTGCCAGACGCCCCCGCCAACGTCCAGCTCTCAGTAGCCAGCAGCTCCTCGGTGCAGGTGACCTTCTGGGAGCCCCTGAACATCAACTCGGCCGTTGTCACCAAGTACAAAGGTAAGGACCGGGTGCCCTGCAGCAGTGCAGGGGGATCACAGCCACAGCACTGCCTTGCACCCCATGTCACCATGGCAGAGCCATTGGCAGCACTGCCAAGCCCCAGTCAGGCCATTCTTGTGCTTGAGCACAGGAGGAGCCAAGGCTGCTGGACAGCCTGGCCACCACTCAAATGCTCTGAGCTACCCTGCCACCAAAGCAAATCTTGGGTTGCCACTTGTTTGCTGTCCCTTCATCCTGCACACTGGGAGGGCTTTGCTGTCCTGCCTCTCCTGCGCTTCTCACCCACTTGAACCTGATATTTTTACCTTCTGGGAGAATTTCTTTCACCCTCCACTTCTGACCCATCAGTTCAAGGTGCTGACCCCATCTGATGTGGTTTGGTGAGGAGAACTGCAGGTCCCCGTGACATTCCCCACACTGTGAATCCCCCTTTTCCCTGCCTTCACTCCGCTGCCTCCAGCTCCTGTGCTGCCCGTGGTCCCTCTGCAGCTGCTGCCCCAGCCCTGGTGGGCTGTCCCTGCTCTGGGGCCACACAACACCTTGGGGTCTCTCTGCTTGCAGTGGAGTGGAGCTGCTCCCCCACCTTCTCGCCGCCACTGGGGGAGGCTGTGATTGACAACCTGAAGAATCTGCACTTCACCATCAAGGGGCTGGTGTCGGTGAGACCCCGGGGTGCCCCCACAGGGGTCGGGGATGAGGGGGGAGAGCCCACAGCTGGGAAAAACCACTGGCCATGGTGCAGTCGTTGGGGTCATTCCCTGCAGATGTGAGGAAGGGATCAGGCATTGGAATGGGCTACCAGGGAGTCATCATCTCTGGAAGTGTTCAAAAGACATGTGGATGTGGCATTTGGGGACATGGTTTAATGGTGCCCAAGCACTGTTGGGGGAATAGTTGGACTCAATGATCTTACCATTTTTCCAACCTTAAGGATTCTTTGTTTCTATGATCATTCCGAGCAGGAACAATAAGATTGTGCCACAGTGCATTCCATGGGCACAGTCTGGGCAGAGCTAAGGGTGTGGAGCTGGGAGAGGCATCTGTCTGTCCCGGCATGGCCACAGCCACTGACAGTGGGGAGCCCCCTGTGCAGGGTGCCTGGGGACTGACAGGCAGAATGAGCCCATTCACCCAACGCCTGATTTATCCTCTGTCCCCCGCCCTCCTCCTGCTTCCACCCGGGCTCTTCCTGTGCAATCAATCAGTGGCTCGTTCCTCTGCCACCTGCACAGTCCGACCCCTCACACCAGCCCTGTCGCTCACTCAGGGGGACACCGGCTCCATCTCCAGGAGCTCAGTAAGGTCATGGGCTGGTGGGACTGTGGCTCCCCGCTGTTTTATCTCCCTGAGAACTGCCAGAGCCACGGTGTCTGTCAGCTGTCCCCACCCTGAGGCTGCCACCCTGGTCCCCAGCACACACTGGACCAGTGGTGGGGAGAAAGGGCAGGATGGCGTGGGATGGAGCTCAGGATGGGAATGTGGGGACATGCTGGGATATATGGGATCACCCTTACCAGGGGTGGGCAGGCAAGGAACAACTGACTGGAGGAGCAGTGAAGTCAGGGGGGTTTAGCCAAGGCAGCAGACCTGGAGCTCAGGAACTGTCAGGGCAGGAGAGCTGCCCTGGTGTGCAGCAGGAGGGGGCTCAAGAGGAGCCTGGGGCAGTGTTGCTGCAAGGATCTGGTCCGAGCCCATCAATCACACTTTCAGAGCTGCTTCCCGGGCTCCTGTCTGCCTCCAGGAGTGCCTGGAGGCCTGGCAACATCTGGCAGCTTGACTGGGTTTTAATCAGAGGCTTTAATCACTGTCGCAGTGCCACAAGCCCTTGACAGTGCTTGGCCAGCTCCCTGTTTTCAAGGCCCAAATCGTTTCATGTCCCAGAGGAACAGCAGCACCCTGACCCACAGCAGCACCCCGACCCACAGCAGCACCCCAATCTACAGCAGCGCCCTGACCCACAGCAGCACCCCGACCCACAGCAGCACCCCGACCCACAGCAGCACCCCAATCTACAGCAGCACCCCAATCTACAGCAGCACC
>VXAU01003846.1:174379-202813 GCA_013399695.1 Formicarius rufipectus
GGTGTTTGCCACTGCCAGTCTTTCCTCTGCCTCCCCCAAACCCACCCACCCCAACCATGGGCACTGTCTAGTGTCTGGTTTAACAAGGGCTTTGGAGAGGGAGTGGGGGGGGACGTAAGAGCCTGTGGCCTGGGCTGTGGGCTCCCAGTTCAGCGTTCCCCGTGGTGTACTGGTGTACTGGTGTGCTGGCCTGGGGGAATTCCTGCCTTGCACACTGAGCTGGGAGCAGTGCTGGTGTGCTGAGTGGGGCTTCCCTCCTCACAGGGCACAGCATACTACGTCCGGGTGTCTGCCTACAACATGAAGGGCTGGGGTCCCCCACAAGCCTCCGTGCCCCCATTTGCCATCCCTTCCAGTAAGTACCACTGGGAACACCCCCAGGAGCCAGCACCGGCTGCAGGGCGGGTGGGGAGGTGGCAGCTCCCTCTGTCACCTGAGGGTCCCTCCTGCTGCCAGGATGGAGGCTGGTGGACCCCAGAGCACAGGCAGAATTCTGGGGTCTCAGGCCAGGCAGGGAGGCTGTGCCTGGGGGTCTGGGATGCTGCCTCCTGCCAACAGGCATTTTGCCACATAGTAATTTTTCAACCTTAAAATCTCCTTGCCACCTGGGAAAGGCTGAGCCATTTCAGGCTACCTTTGTCAGCTCATGCCAAGGAGACGGCCAAAAGCCAGGGCTCAGAGTGTCCTGGTCCTGGGTGGGAGTGGACTGGAGCCCTCCTTGTGCCACCACGTGGTCTCCCCCATCCAGTCCAGCCCCAAGGACCTGTGTTCCCTGGCATTGAGCTGGGGTGGAGGTCATGAGCCCCAACAGACCAGCTCCTCCCCATGCTGGCACCAGGGGTTATCGCAGGGAACAGCCACCCAATGTCACACAAAGCACCCTGGGGTGCTGGGCAGAGACAGCTCAGGAGGACTGAGCTGGAAGGAGCAGCACAAATGGTGAAGTTCAGGGCTGAGGGGGCTCCAGGATGGCCTCTGCCCCTTGCCACTGGTCCCAAAATAGATTCCTGTTGTGTGGTGGGCCCATGGGATTAGCACTATGAATGAGTAAGGAGCAGCCCCACAGGAGTCTGAGCCTGTCCCGAGGGGCAGGTGGTGAGGACATGTCTCCTGCCACCGTGGTGCATCACCCAGGGAGCAGAGATGGGCACCTTGAGCAGGTGGAGGTGAACAGTGATGGGCAGAGATGTGCAGCACCATGAGCACCTCTGGCTGCAGACCCACTTAGGTCTGGTATGAAAATCTCCAAAAACCCATTTGCATGCCTAGGAATGCACATAGTAAAGGCACAGCACTGCACTGCTCTGGCTTTACCCTGTCCCACTTTAAAGCCCATTTGCCACCCCAAGTGGGTCACACTCCCCGTGACCGAGATCCCAGCAGCATCAATCGAGGGTGGCTGAAGTGAATCAGACAGAAGTGGAGTTTATTTATTTTTATCTCTGCTAATATTTCTCCCTTCAGAAGAGATCCCTCCCTGGCCCAGCAGAATATAGTCAGGCACCTCCCTGGGTGTTTTCAAAGCTACTAAAAATAGTGCCAAGTCCCAGCCAAAGTTAACAGAGCTGAACTTTCCATGGAAAACAGCAGTGGGCAGGACACAGGGGGTGTTTAAAGAAATTAATGTAAAGTTGAGGGAGAAGAGCCGGTGGGTCCCTGACCCTGCTCCTGGTCCTGCTGCTGTCCCACAACGGGTGGAGCTGGCAGGAGCTTATTGATGTGTTTGCCGGGGTGAGCCCAGCTCCCAGCACTCTCCTGGAGAAACTGGGGAAGACCTGGAGGAAGACACTGGAAAGAATTTTATTTTTAAGGCCAGTGAAGTGAAGCAGCAACAGACAGGACCTTATTCCTTCCCTCTGCCTCGTCCACCCCACTCTGTGGGGAGGCCAGTGGCCACAGGGAGCTGTGCAGAGCTGGGTGTTCCTGGGAAGAGCGGCACAAATCTGGGCATCTCCCGAAGCCCAGCACACCCAGAGGTGCCCAGCACACCCAGAGGTGCCCAGCACACCCAGAGGTGCCCAGCACCCACAACTACTGTGCCTGGGGGACAGCCGGGTGATGTGGGAGGAGGGAGTGGGAACCCATTTCTCCCCCCAGGCCAAGGAGTGCCAAGGGTGATGGCAGTCTGTCCCCCACAGACTGGCGCGAGTACGACGGCCGGGCCCCGCGGCGGAGGGGACAGGCTGAAGCTCTGGACCATCTTCTGGGCCAGGTGAAGACTGTCCACCAGCACTGTGTTTGCCACGGTGAGCCCACGGCATGGTGCTGCAGGGAGGCTGGGGTGGGGGTCCTGCTGAGTCCCCCAGGGTTGTGGCGTGATCTCTGGAGGTGGGGTGGTACCAGAAATAGGTCTGTGCCATGGATGAGCATGGGAGACAACTCAGGCCGTGGAAACCTTGGCAAAGCCTTCCCAGCAGGTGAGTATGCCACAGGCTGCCACTGCAGCTCCTCATCTGCTGCAGCATCATCTACTCTCTGCTTCACAGAGCCCTGCAAGAACCAGCCCCAAAGCAGAAAGCACTCAGTCTCCAAGAGCCTCAAGCACCTCTTCCACCCTGGCAGCAAGTTTCTCAAGACACTGAAGCGGTGAGGAGCTGGTGCACAGGGTTATGGGGGGCTCTTCTCCCAGGGAGGCTGTTGAGCTGCCCATCCCAGGTGCCACAGGGAGCTGAGTCTGCAGACTGGGGGCTGAGGGTGCTCACAGGTGGGTCCTCACCTGGGGTGAGCTGGTGGTGTCAGTGTAGATGAGTCCCATGGCCCAAAGACTGATCATTCTCCTTGGTGTCTCCATCTGGACTGGCCAAGCTGTGCTGATACCCAGATCCCTGCACCACCCCAGCATCACTCAGCACCCACCTCCTCTAGACCCCAGCACCCTCCCACTGCCCACCCCTGTGCTTGGCCTCCAGGCACTCCAACGTGTCCCCTGCGCAGGCTGGCCCCATCACCCTCCCTTGTGCCAGGAGGGCACTGGCCATGGCATCCTGTTCCCATACTGGCCATGGGTCTTCTCTGCCAGGCCCTGTTGGAGAGAAGCACAAACCTGGGGCTGGGTGTCTCCTCTTCCTTCAGGAGAGAGACTTTATGGGAGATGAAGCTGGCAGCTGGGGGTGGCACTGAAGTGTGTCTTCCCTCCCATGCAGGGGCCTCTACCTGACAGCCATCTTCTACAAGGATGACAACATCCTGGTGACCCACGAAGACCAGATCCCTGTGGTGGAGATTGATGACACCTACTCCTGCCTGCTCATGCAGGATTTCCTCTGGTTCACCAAGGTGGGTGCCTCAGGGGTGGGAGAGCTGGAAGTTTCAGGGTGACCCAAGTGGGCATCAGGCACCATCACTGTCTTCAGCTGGCAGCAGCTTTCCCCTGAGGTCAGACAATGGGGCTTGGCAGTACAGGCAACCCATGAAGTTGCTGCTTGCTGGTGTTCTTCATGGACCAGGAAACCACCAGGGAATGTGGTGGTTTTCATACTTTTCATGCTAGCCCCTGGAAGCCCAAAGTTGGGCAATGTATTGGTGCCCCTCTGGACAGGCTGGTCAGGACAGGTGGGCACTGCCTCTCCACAGGAATGCCAGGGGATTCTCAGCTGCTGAACTGCTTCACCTCAGCATCCTGCCACAGCAGCTCTGCCTCTGTTTTAGGATGTGCAGGGGGCTGCTGCTTGGTCCTCCACTCTCAGCAGGATTAGGGAAGGGGCATGTGGGCAGCTGGGGATCTGAACAGTTTGCTGGATGGNGGGGTGAGCCCAGCTCCCAGCACTCTCCTGGAGAAACTGGGGAAGACCTGGAGGAAGACACTGGAAAGAATTTTATTTTTAAGGCCAGTGAAGTGAAGCAGCAACAGACAGGACCTTATTCCTTCCCTCTGCCTCGTCCACCCCACTCTGTGGGGAGGCCAGTGGCCACAGGGAGCTGTGCAGAGCTGGGTGTTCCTGGGAAGAGCGGCACAAATCTGGGCATCTCCCGAAGCCCAGCACACCCAGAGGTGCCCAGCACACCCAGAGGTGCCCAGCACACCCAGAGGTGCCCAGCACCCACAACTACTGTGCCTGGGGGACAGCCGGGTGATGTGGGAGGAGGGAGTGGGAACCCATTTCTCCCCCCAGGCCAAGGAGTGCCAAGGGTGATGGCAGTCTGTCCCCCACAGACTGGCGCGAGTACGACGGCCGGGCCCCGCGGCGGAGGGGACAGGCTGAAGCTCTGGACCATCTTCTGGGCCAGGTGAAGACTGTCCACCAGCACTGTGTTTGCCACGGTGAGCCCACGGCATGGTGCTGCAGGGAGGCTGGGGTGGGGGTCCTGCTGAGTCCCCCAGGGTTGTGGCGTGATCTCTGGAGGTGGGGTGGTACCAGAAATAGGTCTGTGCCATGGATGAGCATGGGAGACAACTCGGGCAGTGGAGACCTTGGCAAAGCCTTCCCAGCAGGTGAGTGTGCCACAGGCTGCCACTGCAGCTCCTCATCTGCTGCAGCATCATCTACTCTCTGCTTCACAGAGCCCTGCAAGAACCAGCCCCAAAGCAGAAAGCACTCAGTCTCCAAGAGCCTCAAGCACCTCTTCCACCCTGGCAGCAAGTTTCTCAAGACACTGAAGCGGTGAGGAGCTGGTGCACAGGGTTATGGGGGGCTCTTCTCCCAGGGAGGCTGTTGAGCTGCCCATCCCAGGTGCCACAGGGAGCTGAGTCTGCAGACTGGGGGCTGAGGGTGCTCACAGGTGGGTCCTCACCTGGGGTGAGCTGGTGGTGTCAGTGTAGATGAGTCCCATGGCCCAAAGACTGATCATTCTCCTTGGTGTCTCCATCTGGACTGGCCAAGCTGTGCTGATACCCAGATCCCTGCACCACCCCAGCATCACTCAGCACCCACCTCCTCTAGACCCCAGCACCCTCCCACTGCCCACCCCTGTGCTTGGCCTCCAGGCACTCCAACGTGTCCCCTGCGCAGGCTGGCCCCATCACCCTCCCTTGTGCCAGGAGGGCACTGGCCATGGCATCCTGTTCCCATACTGGCCATGGGTCTTCTCTGCCAGGCCCTGTTGGAGAGAAGCACAAACCTGGGGCTGGGTGTCTCCTCTTCCTTCAGGAGAGAGACTTTATGGGAGATGAAGCTGGCAGCTGGGGGTGGCACTGAAGTGTGTCTTCCCTCCCATGCAGGGGCCTCTACCTGACAGCCATCTTCTACAAGGATGACAACATCCTGGTGACCCACGAAGACCAGATCCCTGTGGTGGAGATTGATGACACCTACTCCTGCCTGCTCATGCAGGATTTCCTCTGGTTCACCAAGGTGGGTGCCTCAGGGGTGGGAGAGCTGGAAGTTTCAGGGTGACCCAAGTGGGCATCAGGCACCATCACTGTCTTCAGCTGGCAGCAGCTTTCCCCTGAGGTCAGACAATGGGGCTTGGCAGTACAGGCAACCCATGAAGTTGCTGCTTGCTGGTGTTCTTCATGGACCAGGAAACCACCAGGGAATGTGGTGGTTTTCATACTTTTCATGCTAGCCCCTGGAAGCCCAAAGTTGGGCAATGTATTGGTGCCCCTCTGGACAGGCTGGTCAGGACAGGTGGGCACTGCCTCTCCACAGGAATGCCAGGGGATTCTCAGCTGCTGAACTGCTTCACCTCAGCATCCTGCCACAGCAGCTCTGCCTCTGTTTTAGGATGTGCAGGGGGCTGCTGCTTGGTCCTCCACTCTCAGCAGGATTAGGGAAGGGGCATGTGGGCAGCTGGGGATCTGAACAGTTTGCTGGATGGTCCTTATCTGCTGATGGAGAAAGCATTCTTCTCCCTCCCTTGCCCTGGTGCTTCCCTCAGATACAGGCTCGGGAGGCCTCTCGGAGTGCCCGTGGCACAGGGGTGCCACCCCTGCTGAGAGGTGCTGTTTGCCCATGCACATTCCTAACCCAGCTCAACCAGAAAGGTCTGCCTTTCCCTGGAACTCCGCGGTGTGACACAGCTGTGGCAGTGACACCCTTCGGTGTGCTGTGTGCTGCAGGTGTCCTGCATGTGGGATGAGATCCTGTGGCTCCGGCAGTGTGTCACCGTGTCCCAGTCATCCTGCTCCTGCATCCTGCAGACACGCTTCAAGATGCTGCTGGCCATCTCACAGATGCAGGTGAGGGGGGCCTGGGTGGGAAATAAGCCCTTTTGGTGGGACACTGGGGGTTGGGCTCCCTTGGCACCAGCGCATGGATGTGCCACAGCCAGGAGAACCCCTGTCTGCCAGTCCTGCCCACGTCTTGGCCCGTGGCAGGACTCTGTGTCCCTGCCTTGTCCTTCCTGGCAGGAGCCTGGCTGTGGGACAGGGAGGTGCCAGGTGCCACTGCAGTCTCATGCAGAGGGTCCGGGGGCCATCAGGGTTCTTTGCTGGGCAGACTGGTCTCCAGCAGCTGCAGTCACACCCCAGCTGCACATACTCACAAGCACTATGCCTCCTGGACGCTCTGTGACACTCTGCTTTCTCCTGCCCTCCCACCCCATGGCACAGGGGCTGCTGGGCATCCAGGACCTGGGGCAGGTCTTCTTCGAGCCTGTCAAAGACAAACAGGGCAACATCCTCATCGTGACCCTGAAGGAGGTGAAGACCAACCAGACCTTTGAGAGCGTCCGCTGGGTTCCCATCTGCAAGCTGCAGACCAGCCGCAAGTCCGTGTCCTCCCCGGAGGAGCCCACTGCTCTGGACACGCTGCTCATCTCCGTCCAGGTGTGTGGGGGTGCCCTTGGGGCAGGGGGTTGCAGTGGGCTCCACAGGGAACCACCAGTGCTTTCTGCTCCCCCTCTGCTGAGAAGGTCACGACAGAGCCTGGACCGCCAAGGGTCTGGTGCTGGCTGCAGGCAGAAGGAGAGCAGAGCCCAGCCAGCCTCCAAAAATCCTGCTGTTTCAAAGGGAGGCATCAGACTGGTGCCAGCTTCATCCCAGCAGCACGGGCTTGCCTTGCTCTGCCACTCCCCTTCTCCAGCTGGGCTGGCTGTGCACAAAGGCAGGCGAGAGCCGTGCTGGGAGGGCTCGCTCAGCCCAGCAGTGCCTTCCTCCTCAGGACAAGCTGGCTTACCACCAGCAGAGCAGCCATGCCCTCTCCCCGGGCCTCTACCTGGGCTACTTGAAGCTCTGCAGTGCCGTGGATCAGATCCGAGTGCTGGTGCCGGAGCAGCTCCCCAACATCCTGTGCCACGTCAAGATTCGCTCCAATCCCAACATCTCCAGGTGGGGCTTGCAGGGCAGCTCAGCCGGGGCAGTCAGGCTGCTCTGTCCCATATGGCCTGGTAGCACCATCACTGCCATGCAACTCTCTCAGGGCACAGGGTGGGATTGTTGGGGTTATCCTGTGTAGGACTCAGTGATCCTTGTGGGTCCCTTCCAGCTTAGTATATTCTGTGATTCTATGACTCAACCTGGAGTTGGAGCAAAGCGAGTTCACTCTCTACCTCCACAGCTCCCACATCCCTTGGGATGCTGCACTGCCTGGGAGAGGAACAGCTGAGCTAACACAGCTCTCAGAGAGCTTGTGGGTTCAGGTCCACCCTGAGCTACTCCCTCCTTCACCTCTCTGTCTCTGTCCTCCAGGGAGGAGTGGGAATGGCTGCAGAAGATGGCCAGTGTGGAGGAGCCTGTTCCCACAGAGCCAGAGGCTGACACCTCCCAGAACCCCTTGTTTCATGAGCTCCAAGTGGCCATCAAGGAGCTGATGACCCTGGTCAACATCCCGTTGCAAGAGGTAGAGGCAGGTGCAGAGGTGTGGGGAGGAAGGGGCTGTGAGCACGGTGCTGGTCACTGCAGCAGGCAGGGAACCACAACCTCAGCCCTCCTTGCAGGGCTGAAGCACCAACGAGAGTTTAGTCCTGTGCAAATAGACAGTGAGTGATGGACACCCAGAGTCTGAAGCTCTGCCAGCCCAGGGACAGTATCCACAGGAGCTGTTTGCCCTTCCTTCACCTCTACCTCCAAAGCAAGGGCAGTGAATTTGGGTTTGCTTTACTGCCTGACATGTGGTTTGGTCCTGGGCAGCACAAGACCAGCCCCACTCTGTCCCTCCAAAGCAGGCTGGTCCCTGGTCAGTGGTGGGCTGGAGCTGCAGCCTCTGGGGTCAGACGGCCTGGGAAGAAACCCTCTTCCATCGTGCCAAGTGTTTGCTGGGAAGGTGCCCAGCAGCTCCAGTGCTAGGCACATGCTTCTGGTTGGGCAGCTGTGAGGGCACCTCCCTTGAGACCCTGTCATGGTGACTTTGACCAGTAGTTTGGAGGCTTTTAGGAGAAATAAGAGGAAGTAAGGAGTGCAGATTACACTGGAAGCAAGGAGCTCTGGTTGCATCCCCTGGCTGCAGGTGGTCCCTCTCTGCATGAGGACTTGGCAGAGGGCCCACCAGGTGATGTTTGCAGTTGTTACTTTCACTGCCTCGTTGCAGGCCAAAGATTTCCGTCTGTACAGCCAGGAGGTGCTGGACTTTGGGGATGAGGTCTCCTTCCTGCTGCTGCTGCCTCCATCAGATGATGTCTGCACTGCTCCAGGCCAGAACAACCCCTATACCCCTCGCTCTGGCTTCCTCACGCTGCCACTGCAGATCTTCGAGCTGGGTGAGGAGAAGGGCTGCCAAAACCCAGCCCTGCTGGTCCTCTGAGACTTCCTGAGAGCCGGGTTAGACAGTCTGGTGGGCTGGAGCTCTCTCAGCTCCCTGGAGAGGAGGAGTGGAGGTGTATTCTGAGGGCTGTCCAGTTGGACTAGCAGGCAGTGGTGCCTCCTCCATGCGTTGGGTGATAGGAAGGAGCCTGTAGGTCATCCACAGCAAGGCACCTGATGTTTCTCATCCCCCTTCTCTTTCCTCTCCACAGTCCACTTCTTCACGTATGACCGTGAGTTCATCACCCAGTACTGCCAGGTGTCTGCCCTCCTGGAGCTGGAGTCACTCCTCTCTCAGCAGAGCCTCAGGGAGGCTTTCTCTGATGCTGAGCTCTCCACTGCCAAGCAGAGGCACCAGCAGGTTCAGGACTACATCCAGGTATGGGGTGGGAGCCTGGTTTGACAGTGGCTCTGGAACCTGCCAGGACAGTTGTTCAGAAGCACCTGCACTGGGGCTGTTCCCTGGCCTTGGTGGCTGTGGCCCTGTGGGATTTCTCTGATGTGGCTGTTGGGCAGCAGCAGGCTGGGCTTTCATAGGATCGTAGAATGTTTTGGGTTGGAAGACACATTAAAGCTTATCTTGTTCCACCCCCTGCCATGGGCAGGGACACCTTCCACCAGACCAGGTTGCTCCAAGCCCCGTCCAACCTGGCCTTGGACACTTCCAGCAGTGGGGCAACTATAGCTTCTCTGGGCAGCCTGTGCCAGAGCCTCACCACTCTCACAGCTAAGAATTTCTTCCCAATATCCCATCTAATCCTGCCCTCTGTCACAGGGTGAAGCCATTCTCTCTAGTGCTGTCCCTCCAGTCCCTTGTCCAAAGTCACTCTCCAGCTTTCCTGGAGCCCCTTTAGGCACTGGAAGGAGCTCTGAGGTCTTCTCCAGGCTGCAGTTGCTTTATCTAGCAAATTCTTACAGCAGTGATCACATTAAAAATCCCAAGGAGAGAGCTGAAGGCTCCTGCTTTGCATGTCCCCTCCTTTCTAGAAAAGGGCCTGCATGTGCATTTTGGGATAGACTTGCAGAAGAGCTTCCCACACTGTTCCCAGCACCCCTGCCTGCCACAGACAGGTCCCGCTGAACCAGCAGCTGCAGCACCCTCCCACCTGAAAGCACTTTCTTGGGATTTCCTGGCTCAGGGATTCCCCCAGAGCTCTTGGGAGAGGTGTGTGGGCAGAGCCCATGTTTTGCCATGGGCATCTTTGCTGCTATCGTTTGCTGTTTGAAAGGGATCCTCCTTTTCCCATTTTGGCAGCAAATGGAGGAGATCTGGCGTGAGATGCGCTGGATTATGGACGCCCTGCAGCACGCCCGCTACAAGCAGCCCTCCTGTGGGGTGTCTCTCAGCGGCTTCCTCAGCGAGGCTGCAGGGGCAATGAAGGAGAAAACCCAATCCTCCTCGTCCCACCTCGACTACCTTCCGTCGCCGGTGCCCTCGCCGGAGACCAGCCGCAAGCTCAACTCTGGTAAGGACCCTGCTGTGCAAAGCTCCTGCCCGGTGGGCTCAGGGGGCTGCCGGTGCTTGGTGGGTCAGAGGTGCTGCTGTGGTGGCTGCACCCGAGGTACAGGCAGGGCTGGAGTTGGGAGCAAGGCAAGGCAGAGAGTGTCAGCTGAGGCAGGAGCTGCCCTGCCTGTGCCGTGGCGAGCTCAGCACAGCTGTATGACCAGGGGGTAAACCTCGGGGACTTCCTTGGATTCCGCCTGGCGCAAACCTTCAGCCGGGCTTGTCCACACTGAGGCTGAGCCTCTCTTTGCTTGTCTCATCCCCCTCGCAGACTCGCACGGGCTGTCGGATGAGGAAGGCTCCTCGGAGGTGTTCCTGGCCACCGACAGCGACTACGACTCCAGCCGGGCGCAGAGCCCGAAGGAGCTCGACCTGCTGTGCTCGTCCTCGGGGCCCGAGTGCTGCAGCCGGAGAGCCGCCCGCACCCTGCGGGACAGCGCCCCGGACGTCCTGCAGACCCACGAGCTCAAGACACCCCCACCACCACCATCGGCACCGTCGGAGGAGCCCCGGCCACCCCCCGAGCTCTACGACAGCGACTTTGTGCTGCCCAGCCGGCAGATCGAGCTGCTGCGCATCACGGAGAAGCGACAGGCGTACTGTGTGCGCACCAGCAGCCTGGACTTCCCCAAACCCCACTGCCAGGCCCCCCGAAAGTCCTGCCCCGGCTCTGTGGACAGCTCCCCGACGGAGAGCAGGACCACGGGCCACTGTGGCCAGCTGAGGGTGGGGACTGGCTCCACGCCCAGCCCAGAGCGCCGCCAGGGTGGGCAGAGCTCCGAGCCCGTCTGCCGGACGCGCTCGGATGAGTGGACTCAGAACTGTCGAGAACAGCAGCCAGAGCAGCCTGGGTGCTTGGCCGGCGAAGGGAAGAAGCCAGGCTCTGTCACCTTGAGGGTCTGCCCTCAGTATGAAACGGGACTCTCCAAAGAGACCAGTGTCAAGGTACCGGAGCCCGCAGTGGGACGTGGTGCAGCCCAGAGGGACAGGGCTGGCCGGATGGGGATGCAGGAAGAGGGGCTTGCACGCCCCACACCTGCCACTGCCTCCCCATCCTCCACTTCCCAGGGGTGTGGTCCCCTGGAGACCCCCACAGCATTCCAGCCCTGAATCCCTTTGTCCCTGCACTGAGGCTCCTGGCAGGACAGGGTCTGGGGCTCTGCAGGAGCGACAACCACTGATCCAGAAGGAGTGAGCTGGGGCCACATGCTGGGGGCTTTGAGGGGTCAGGGAGGTGGAGCTGCAGTTCAGCTCTTGGTCTGTGGTTCGGCAGCTGAGAGTAGGTTGATGTCACCCAGTGTGGGCAGGCAGTGAGAAAAGGACACATTGCTGGGTTTCCCTCACCACATCCTGGTGTTCAGACACATCATACTCCCCAGGTGAAATCCAGCCGTCACCCCCATGCCCTTCCCATGTTCCTCCTACAGCCTCCCCTCCCCGGGTCTGTGTTCCCAGCTCCAGCCTTCCACTTTAGGGAAGGGAGAGCAGGAGCCACTTGCCTCCAGCCCATGGTAACTCCAGAGGCAGGACCCACTTCAATCCTAGCTGGGGAGCAGGCAGAGCTGCCTCCATGCAGCAGGCACTGGGCTCTCATGGAGCAGCTTGTGTGACCTTAGTCCTCTCCACAAGGTCTTTGATGCCAAGAGCTGACCACTCAGCTCTGACCACTCACACCTGCTCCAGGTGAGATTCCCCGTGGAGGACACACATCTTGGGCAGGTCCCTCTCTGGCTCTGCAGCCTCCTTTGGCTTCAGCCATGGTGATCATTCCGCTGTTGAAATTTCCCCTTCTGAGACATTGCTGGTGCCCAGAGCTGAGGATGATGGAGCAGAAAATCCTTAAATTGTGGAATGGTTTGGGTTGAAACAGACCCTAAAGAAATGGCAGGGGAAGGACAGAGCCAATAGGCTGATGGGTTTGTTGCTGGGGAGGTTTGATAGCCGATGTCTCTGCACCCAGCAGGGACATCCTAGCAGAGAGGACTCCTCCTCGCAGTACAGTTTTCTATTTGAGGAATGCCCATAGATTTCTATGGAACTGAAGCGCAGCCCTCGGGTTCCTGGCGGGCTGCCCACGTGTCTTTTGAAGTTGCAAAGCTCTGGACATGCCTGCTTGAAAGCGTTTTACGATGCTCTCCTCGAAGAAAGCTGAGTTCAAAGGCACAGCTCCTCGGCTGGCGTAAATCAGCTGAGCCCTGCCATGGCTGTGCAGAGCGGGCAGGGCTCACGTGGGCCGAGGGCTCGGACCACCCTGCTGGGACTCTGCTCCCGGTGCTCCACAAGCCCTCACGGATGTGCCAAAGGAAACCATCACCATGCCCGGGGGGGATGGTTGTGCTGCCTTCTGGCCTTTGAAGTCAACTGATGGCTCCTGGCATCCGTAGCAGCCAGAGCCCCAATGAGCTCATTCCCTCACCTGTATTCATTGTTCAGAGGGTTGTCCCCAGGGAAGTGGAGGGAGAGGAGGAAGGGGAGGGTAACTGTTGGTGGGAGAGCCCCAAGCGGTGAATGGGGTGAAGTTTAGCTCCGTGGCCTGAAGGGTCTTCAGTTCAGTTTTGGCAGAGCTGTTGTGGTCCAGCTGCTGTGGTGCTCTGGACACTGCTCAAAAGAAGGACTTCACAAAGGTCCCTCCATGGTGCCAGGAGCAAGGCTGGGACTGTCCCTCTCTGACTACAGCTGATGGGATGGTGGGGCAGCCTGAGCAGAGCCATGGGTGACTCATGGAAGAGTTGTTCAGTAAGGACTCGGAGATTGCAGTGGAGGCAAGAGAGCAGTCCATGGGTTTGGGCCCTGGCACCACTGGGCACCATTGGGGCAGCCATTCCTCCACCCTCACCATTCCTCCACGCCGTGTGCTGCCTCTGGCCCTTGGTTCCTCCTCATTCCTCCCCCTTACCATCCGTCTCTCCCACCTTTCTCTCTCTGCAGCTGCACATCACCAGCCAGACGTCCGCCGGGGAGGTGGTGAAGCTGGTGGTGCTGGAGATGAACACCATCTCCCGGCGCGTGCTGGGCGGCTCGGCCGCCGTCTGCTACGGCGAGGAGCAGCTGGAGCACTTCGGACTGGTGTTCGCCTCCGACGGCAGCGAGCGGTGGCTTCCCGATGACTTCTTGCCTCTGTCCCTCCAAACCAGCCGGCCCGAGGGGCGGTTCTATGTCCGCATCAAGGAGACCTCCCCTCTGGTGCTCCAGTATGGGCCAGCGACCACCGTATGAGAGGAGGAGAGCCGGCGGGGCGGCGCGGGGACCTCGGCTTCCAGAGCAGACAGCTCGTCTCTGATGCTTCCTTCTTCCACAGACACTCTCTCGTCAGGCGTCCGTGGGGTGGAATGGGATCATACTGGGCTGTGTGTTATTTGTTTGTGTTATTTTTTTAATTTTTTTTTTTTTTTTAACCAAAGAGACATCGAGACTCAGTTTTTCTGACTGGAGAAGAGGAGGGTGGAGTGCAGAGACCTCAGAGCTTGGGAGGAATCTCTGCAGGAATGGAATTTTTGAAAGTAAACATTTTTAAGGAGAAAGAGGGGGGAGAAAGAGAGGGAAAATATTACAAGAAGAAGCAGCAATACCTTTTTTTCCCTTTCTTCTTTTTCTGAAAAACCTTGTTTGGGATTCACTGAAGGCAAAGCCACAGAGGATTGCTGGGAGGGCTTTGGTGTCAGTGAGGAGAGGGCATGAGCCTCAAGGCCAGCCCTGGGAAGGGTGTTTTTCTATCTGCCCTCCTTTCACTGCACCTGGAGAAACAATTCTTGCACATAGTTCTTGGAACAAAATTATATTATTATTCCAAAAAGAAGTCAGTAATCCTTGTGCCAGAGCCACTGGAGTTGGGGAAGAGGTGAAGACCCTTTGACTTGTTTCCAAGGACCCCGCGCTCATGCAGACGTGTCGATACTACAACTAGAGGTTTGCTATAGGGCATCTCCTGCAACCCCTGGGCTTCCCCGTCCTCCTGGGTGCTGTTTTGTTCTGGTGATTGTGCTTGGCCTCTCTTGTACATCCTACAGCATGACATTTTGTTAGCCACTAGGTCTCCTGTTACCGAGGTTATTTTTCTGATCTCCTGTGGTCCATAGTAAAGATGACTGCTGCTGACTGCATATCCCTTGTCCTTCTTGTGGCTTGATGTGTAGCATTGTGTCATCCCACAAACCAGCCCTGATTCCAAGGGCTGGGCTCATCCTTCCCAGGAGCTTTCCACGCTGTGGAGCGTTGCATTAACACGCAAATCAGATGTGTGGGAGCAAAGCACAAGTTAAAAATGTTCTTCTGGGCTTGCTTGCTCTGGAAGGCAGTGAGGTAAGCTTGGGCATTCCAAGGCATCACCTCCATGTGGTGGTGGTGGAACCCCAGGGTTGTAGGGCCTGAGCATCTGCAGTTCAACGCCTTGATCTGGTCCTGCAGCCTCCAGCAAGCGAAGAACCCCGGGAGAGGAGTGGGGAAGGCAGGAGAGCTCACAGCTCTATCACAGCTGGCACAGACACTGTGAGCAAGGTGCAAGTCTGGTGCTCCTTGGCAAGGTGGGGCTCCTGATGCTGGTGCTCCTTCAGGGCTAAGAACAGGGCAGCAGACCCCCATCCCTGGTAGCCAGGGCAAAGGAGGGGCTCTGTGGGCAGCCACGTGGCTCTGCAGTCGCTCCTCAGAGGTTCACGGCTCTCGCCTCGCAGCACAGCCTGTGCGGCACGGGCAGGGATATATCCCAGCACGAGCCCTTCCCCGCCCCACGTCAGAGCCACTCTGGAGGGGAGGATCCTGTGCCAGTCCCTCAGCTGGTGCAAATCAACAGCACCACATTGACGTCAGCGCAGGCACCGCCGTGGGATGTGGAGGAGAATGACAAAGGAACATTTTAAAAAGCACTTCTCCCATCTCCTCTCTCCTTTTCTTGTCTTCTGCCTCAAGTTAAAACCAATCTCACTCCTCCAGGTCAAGGGAGAAGTGGGCTGGTGAGTTTTAAGGTTCCCATGGAGTTTGTCCTTGTTGGGTATCCCTGGGCATTGACGTCCCAAAGAGGCAGGAGCTGCAGGGTGGCCCTTCCCTTCACATATGTCACCTACTGATGCTCAGAGCCTGGGGCAGGGGAGAGGGAAGGCACAACTGGTGGAAAACTAAGTGGCTTTATGGAAATCACAGAGTGGATTCAGTGTTAGATGAGGGCTACATGCAGAAAGCTACATCTGGGTTCCTGATGCTCCTCAGCATGGAGCCATGCAACTCCTGCTGCCCTTTTCTTTGACCCCAGAAGGGAAAAAGGCCTCCCTTTTCCTTAAGTATTTGTTCTCCCTTCCTAGAAGCCCTGTTCCATCAAGAGAGATGGAGCCATGACCCAAAGCCAGGTGCTGGCTCTTTGGCCGGGGTGGACATGGACCAGCTGGACCCTGCTGGGAGCTGGTTGCTCACACTTCTCCATGGGGAGCTGTGCCTGTGGAAGGATCTCTCGCTGGCTGGGAAGGCTTTTCTGCAGGAGTTTCTCTGGCCACACAGCAGCATGTATCACTTGCCTGCAGGGAACAGTATATGGGTTTATGGGACCTCCTCCCCTTCCATGGGACCTGCCTGGAAGAGGAAAGAGCAGAGGCCTGGGTGGAAGCAGAGTTGGGTGCAGTCAGAGTGGGACAGTTGCGTGGTAGTTGTGTAGGAAACCCCTCAACCAAGGGCACTGGGATGTGTGATGTGCTGGTGCAACACACTCCTCACAGAATCACAGAATAGTTGGTGTTGGAAGGGCCCTTTGGAGAACATCCAGTCCAACCCTCCTGCCCAGGCAGGGTCACCTGGAGCAGGTGACACAGGAACATGTCTGGGTGGGTTTGAATGTCTCCAGAGACAGAGACTCCAAGCCCTTCCTGGGTAGCTATTCCAGTGCTTTGCCACCCTCCACAGAAAGAATTTCTTCCTCGAGGTGGAACTTCTTGTGGTTTAGCTTATGGCCATCACTCCTTGTCCTGTTGTTGGGCACCACTGAGCAGAGTCTGGCACCATCCTAACACCCCTCAGAGATATTTCTACAGACTGATGAGATCCCCTCTCAGTCTTCTCTTCTCTAGACTAACCAGGCCCAGCTCCCACAGTCTCTCCTCATCAGAGAGATGCTCCAGACCCCTCATCATCTTTGTGGCCTCTGCTGGACCTTCTCCAACAGCTCCATTTCTGTCCTGTACTGAGGAGCCCAGAACTGGACACACTGTTCCAGACGTGGCCCCACCAGGGCCGAGAGGGGCAGGATCCCCTCCCTGTCCTGCTGACCACACTCTTCACAATGCACCCCAGGGTCCCACTGACCCCTCCGGGCAGCAAGGGCACATGGCCAGCTCATGATCAACTTGTGACCCCCCGGCACTCCCAGGTCCTTCTCAGCAGGACTGCTCTCTAGTAGGTCACCCCCAAACTGTGCTGGTCCTTGTGGTTATCCCTCCCCAGATGGAGGACCTCACTTGGCCCAACTCTCCAGCCTGTCAAGGTGCCACTGAATGGCAGCAGAGCCCTGAGGTGCATCAGCCGTTCCCCCCAGCTCCCTCTCATCAGCACACTTGCTTAGGGTGTATTCCATCCCTTCATGCCCCCCCAAGCACATCTGCAGCCCCATGAGATGGACTTCACAGACCTCTCTGCCCTGTGCTGGTAGATGATGCATGACAAGGTGGGCCTGCCATGAAGAGTAGAGGAGATGAAAGGTTCCTGGGGCCCGTCCTATTGCACATTCTGTGAAGAATGACCCTTGCAAGGTGGTTGCCTCCTTTCATAATCTCCTCTCCCTGGGTGGTTTCTTGGGCACATCCCAATGACTTTTTTCAGAACAGGTTGTGAAGGCTTCAGAGACTTTCCTGACCTTCCCCATGGGCAAGGAATGGGAACAGAAGCCAACAGGCTCTGTCTGTGGCAGCTTTTAAGGCTGCAGTCGCAGTGCCAAGGGCTGTGAGGAGCTGAGGTGGCTGCCTGAGGTGATGTGGCACGACAAGGTGTGCTGTCAGGTGACAAGAAGCTGGGGCAGTCACCACCAGCAGCACAAGAACTAAGAGTGTCAGCCCTGGTAAGTCTCCTTGCAGTGGTGCAGGGGTTTGGTGAAGGGTCTTTCTCCATGGGGACCGTGGCACTTGTGATGGAGGAAAATTCCCAGAGCACCTGATGTCAGCCCTGTCCCAACATGGGGAAGCAGTGCAGGTGGAGCTGGAAGAGGCACAATTTGTCATGTAACATCCCTTTCCTCCAGCATTTTAATGGGCAAAACAGGTGAGAATGCAGGAGGGCCGAGGACACTGCTCCTGCACAGACCCGTATCACCCAGCACAGACACAGCAGTCCTGTGCTGTCCATGTCCCCAGTCCCACAGCCTGTGCCAGGCACAAACGCACCTGTACATGCACCCACCTGTGTGCCATGCACCCACCTGAGCCCAGGTGATCATGTTTAGTGCTCATTAATCCCTCTGCACTGGTATCACAGAATCATGGAATCATTTAAGTGGTAAAAGTGCTCTAAGACCATCGAGTCAAATCACTATTCCGGCACAACCAAGGCCACCACTAAACCATGTCACCAAGTGCCATATCCACACATTTTTTTAACACTTCCAGGGGTGGTGATTCCCCCAGTGCCATGAGCTGCTGTGCCAGGCCTGACCACTCTTTCAGCGGAGAAGCGTTCCTCAAGTCCATCCTGAAATCCCCTTGGTGCAACTTGAAGCTGTTTTGTCTTAAGTTGTCCTTTGTTCCCTGGAGCAGAGCCTGACCCTCTTCCCGGCTCCCCCCTCCTGTCAGGGAGTTGCAGAGTGAAAAGATTCCCCATGAGCCTCCTTTTCTCCAGGTTGAACCCCCCCAGCTCCCTCAGCCCCTCCTGCTGCTCCAGCCCCTTCCCCAGCCCCCTTCCCTGCCCTGGACATGCTCCAGCCTCTCAATGCCTTTCTTGTTGTGACGGGTCCAGGGCTGATCCCAGAGCTGGCAGTGCCCCAGCAGTGCCAGCACAGTCACTGCTGCAGTGACACCATCCCAACACCCTGCATGCACACACCACCCTTGCCTGGGTTTGGTACCAACCTGCCCTAGAGAATCTCACACCCTGGAAATAGGCAACCTTCCAAATCTCCTCTGGGTTGGGGTCGGTGTGAGAGTGCCCTTTGGGACTGGGGCAGAAGCAGGGGCTGAGGGCAGCAGTGGGCACCACATGGGAGTACATTTCCCACCTTTCCTTGGAAGGAGGAGCCATTCTCCTCAGCTGGGTTGTGTGGCCTGCTCTCCCAGGTGTTTTGGAGCACCAAAAGATGACACTGCAGAACAATTTGTGTTTTGTGAGGGTTTTGGTTTGGTTTTTTTTTTGTCTCTTTGTCAAAGTCAGTTGCATCACTAACAGCATTTAATTGCAGATCAGTGTATTAGTTTTTGCCCCTGGGCACAGTGAAAACAAAATACCAGCTTGTGCAGGTGGGCAAACAGGTCTTCTCCCTTCACCTGGAGGTAGACCAGAAGATCCAGAAGCACAATAAGAGAAAACTGAAATGCTTCCATGTAGGTTCAAGGGAATGTTTTCATTTCTGTTGCCAGATGAGCCATACCTGAGTGGTATTTTGCTCACATTGTGCATATACATAGAAACAAACTGTTACACTGAACTTCCTCCCCAGAATCAGAAGCTTGTTGGCATCAGTTCTAAAGCATCTGATTTGCTTTTTCTCCCCTCCAAAGGGAGTTGCTCAGTTTATCAGACATGAATCCAGCTTTGTGCTTACCAAGATTTCCTCTCAGAGTCTGAGACATGGGGATGTTTTGTGTTTGTTTCTTTGGTTTGTTTTGCCTATTTTTTTCTTTTGGCCTTTTTCTTTCTTCCTCCCCTCTCCCCTTTTCCTTTGCTTTGTTTTTTTTTTGGTTTTGTTTGTTTGTTTGTTTGTTTGGGTTTTTGTTTTGGTTTTTTGTTTGTTTGTGTTTTTTGTTTTGTTTTGGCTTTGTTTTTTCTTTTGTTTTGTTTTTGTTTTGTTTTTTTTTTTTTTTGTTTTTTTGGGTTTTTTTTTTGGTTTTTTTTTTTTTTTTTTTTTTGGGTTTTTTTTTTTTTTTTTTTTTTGGGTTTTTTTTTTTTTTTTTTTTTTGTTTTTTTGTTTTGTTTTGTTTTGTTTTGTGTTTTTTTTGTCTGAGACACTTCTATTTTCCTCAGTTCTGCTTGTGGGGGGGAAGCTGAAGAGCTGCTTCAGTGGCCACAGAGATGGGATGCTCCAAGCTTGCCTTATTGAAGGCCATGGAAACCTTTCTCCCTCAAACATGGGGCAAGAATGAGCAGGAGCCATCCCAGCCATCCAAAACACTGTAGAAGTCCCAGGGCTTCTCTGGCACATGCAGTTACTGAGCTAATCAGTGCTCTGTCATCTGTAGGATCTCTGTACCACCCCTGTGCAGTTGCCGTACAACTGAAACGAGGTGTCATCAGAATGATGTCGGGTGAATCCAGGGGTTGCAGGGTGCCCACACTTTCCATCCCCAGCCCAGATACCCACAGAGGATGCAGCTTTGCTGAGCAAAACACCCCTGGCCTGAGTCTCGTGTCAAGGAGCCTTTGCTCAGGCAGCCCGGGCTTCCCCAAGAAACCACACACTGGTCTGCTCTGTCCACTGTGGGCAAAACCACTTCCCATGTGGAACCAGGCTGGACAACACAGATTTTAGACCAAGACTGCAATTTCCCAACCACAAGGACACTTGGGCTGAAGGAGATGAGAGTCTGGGTAACATTAGCACCAGAAAGCTCCGTCCAGCTTTGGTGTGTCCAGGATTTTTTGGCTTGAGGTTCTCCAAACCCACGTATAGAGCAGGCAGAAAACAGCTCTTTCCATCCCGAGAAAATTCCTGGGACACAGGGAAGTCTTCTGTTCCCAGAGCAACCTGAAAAATAAAATACTGTAAAAACAGGAACTGAAAATACAAAGATATAAATTCATGGGGAAGCAATAATGCATTATTTTATTTTATTTCCACTTAAAAAGGAAAAGCAAACCTGCTGGTTTCTTTAAACCAAACTCACTTTCACTTGAAACACCAAAACATGAAAACAGACCAGTGACTATCTGTAAGTTTATTCTAACTCAAGAATTTGGGAGGATACCTTCTGTTGAAACCAAGGATCCTTTATAAACATTTATGTTATGGCTAGAATTGCCTCTTTTTTTTTTCTTTTTGGGTGGGGGTGGGTGGAGGAACGAAAAACCCACCATATGATAAGACAATGTTTTTATACCAATATTTCCTCAAACCCCAGCTTAATTCAATAGACCATAAACCATATGCTCAAAACCAAGCTTGCACTTTGCTGATTTGGGCTTCAAAGAACCTTTGGAGGTGGCAATGTGTTTGTCCTGAAGGAGTTTAATTTCATCTGTACATGAAGACAGTGACAAATTATGCCTCTGCACTTCTTCTTTGAAAGCTTTTAACGCAGTGTGCCACATTCCCGGAATCGTGGAATGGGTAGGGTTTGGAAGGGACCTTAAAGCCCATCCAGTGCCACCCCCTGCCATGGGCAGGGACACCTTCCACCAGCCCAGGGGGCTCCAAGACCCATCCAACCAGGCCTTGGGCACTTCCAGGGCTGGGGCAGCCACAGCTTCTCTGCCCAACCTGTGCCAGGGCTGCCCACCCTCACAGCCAAGAATTCCTTCCCAGTATCCCACCTAACCCTGCCCTCTGGCAGTGGGAAGCCATTCCCTTGTCCTGTCCTTCCAGGTCCATGTCTAAAGTCCCTCTCCAGCTCTCTTGGCACTTGTCTTTAGGCGCTGGAAGAGGCTCTCAGGTCTCCCCAGAACCAGCCACAGACAAAGCACAAAAGAGCACTCTGCAAACAAATGTCACTGCTCCTGCTTGCAATTGTAGAGGATCTGTCACCGTGATGGTATCAGTTAACCACATGCCCACTGTTTTCCCTCAACACAGCTCTTTTCTGATGATGCCTCCAAATTGGAAATCAAATGCACAAGGTGCAAGGTCATGGAAATCCATCCCACTGAATCCCTGGCCACACTGGGAGATGGAGAAGGAGATGGAGAAGGTGGAAGTGTCCTAGAAAGGATTAGAGCATGTGCTGTGGTTCACAGGTGAGTGATGTGGTGGGGCAGAGTCCTGGGTGGTGTTATGTCCCCAGGTGTCCTGATATTCCCTATTTCCAGTCCCAACACTGCTGTCTGTGCTGCTTTATGAGCAGCACACCCAGCTAAATGATCTGCAGTAAGGGCAAAACCCAGTCTGGTGCCATCCACCAATGCCGAACTCAGCAGGTCACAGATGGAGGCTTTTGTACAACAGCACGGTGTAGAGGAGGGCACCACTTCTGTCCATGCTGGATTGTCCCTTGGCCCAAGGATTGCCCTACAATGACACCAGCAAACTGGAACCAGGTGCCAAAGTCTGCTAAATTTATCTTAAAGGAAGTGGGAAATAACCACCTAATTATAGATCCATATATCTGGCTCTATGGTGAGGCCCTGGCACAGTCTGCCCAGAGAAGCTGTGGCTGTCCCATCCCTGGAAAGGGTCAAGGCTAGGTTGGACAGGACTTGGAGCAACCTGGCCTAGTGAAAGGTGACCCTGCCCATGGCAGAGGAGTTGCAACGAGATGAGTTTTAAGGTCCTTCCAGTCCAAACCACTCTCTGGTTCTGTGATTTTTACGGTATCTTTAAAGAAAAGGTCCCTTGGGTGTCATGTAGTAGAGCAGCCACAAATACCATGTGTGTTTGGGCTCAGAAGCAAGGGAGGGAGAACATTCCAAGGACCCACTCTTACCCCTGTAAAACATGAGTGAGGATCACACCCCTAGACTGGCAGACAGGCCCTGGCCATTCCTGGTCTCGTCCTCTCACAGGAGCTGCCTGGCCCTGCCCACCTGAGTATTGAAAGTACCAAGTGAGAAACCACAGTGAGATGGTAGGACCAGGAAGGAGGGTGGGAAGAGGGGCGGATGGGCTGCCTACACGTGCTGCCTGGTTCCAGAGAGGGGTTCAGTTCCTTTGATGTCTAACGAAGGGAAGGACCCTGTGACAGGGTTTGGAGTCCGGGCTGAGCACAGGGTGTGGATCATCAGTTGCATCCGAGATGCCACAGGGTTGTGTTGTTTCGGCTGAAAGTGGAAATACACCTTTTTTCCCCAGACTGAAGCACAAATATTTGTACCAAGTCTAGAACATGAGAGTGACTGGCTCAGGGCCAGTTGGTGCCATTGCTACTGCAGGAAGAGAGGTGGAGTTATGGTAGCAGAAGGCTGTAGCCCCTTGCTGGTCACCCCTGAAGTCACAAGGATGTGCACAGTGATGCAGACTGGCATCTTGTGCACTGCCAGGGACTGGGATTTCTGGATGCCTATTGTTTAAGTGAAATAGGGGCAGAAAATTCATTGGAGAGTCTGTAGGAAACACACATCCGGACAATTTTGTGGTGGTGTTTCCTTCCAGATGGCTTTCCCAGCCCTCCTTCTTTGCTAGATCAGTTCAAGGTCAAGTCTCAATGAAGTCAGCTGAAGAGTTGCCCCTGGCACTGGTGGGACCAGAGGTTTGGCCTGGGAGCAGGGGAGGTGATCCCCTGCTGCAGTGAGTCCCTCTTCCAACAAGTGTACATGCAATAGGTCCTTCATCTGTCATAATGGATTGGGTCGTGTTTTCTGGTCTGGGTGGTAACAAGGAGCTGAGGAGGGACACTTGCTCCCTCCATTGGCAGCTGTCTCCCATTTCCATGTGTGGCTGGTACAGGACAAACCTTGATTTGTCACTGATTGTGGGTGACTTCATGAAGCCATGCTCTGTTGCGTTGTCATGCTCTGGCTGGAAGTGGCTTTGAACGGGTGTTTAATGAGGATGTTAATTGATAGCATGTGGGGAGGAATTGAGCTGCTCTGAGCTGTCTCCAAGCCCCTCAGATCCCAGAGCCATCATCCCCTTCAAAACAGAACAGAAGAAGAGTTATTACAAAACAAATCAAGTTTGTATAGTCACTTAAAAAAAATAGTCCTCTCCAGCTCTGTTAAGCTTCTATTACTGGCAGGGCTGAGCTGGAGAGACCATGTGCACTATCGAATGCCTTCAGCATCTAGAGGAGAAATAAGGCTCTGCTGTCCAGATCCTGTGCAGACTGAAGCAGGACAAGGCACGCCGTGGGTTCCGCTCTGCTTGGCCCCTGCCACAGCTCTGCTCCTGGGTGTCCATCCCCAGCGGAAGGGACACCTCCACCCATGGGGAGCCCATGCCTTCCAGTTGGGAATCCCTCAGCCATGGTCCTTCGGGGAGCTGGAGGATTTTCAGGCTCAGCCCCACGTGTTCTGGCAGTCATGGCTTGCTGCAGACTCTGTCCTGCTCTGCCCAGACGTGCGCTAACTCGCTGGAGCTCGCGTCCTTCCGGACACGCATGTTTCCCTCAGCTGACGGTGCGCATCCGGCTCTGGCCGCAGCTGGTGAGCTCCTCTTCCCAACAGGGCTGGGGGGCTACCCACTGGATACCAACTGTGACCTTGCTGAGTGACTTTGTGTCAAGAAGATGCTCCTATTCCTTGCCTGGTCCAAGTTACCTGCACCCCAGCTAGACACCCAGCACGCCGCCAGGAGACTGGAGAGGACACGGCGTTTTGAGACCTCTCCCCCTCCACCGAATTGGATTGGAATTGGCTGGTGGACTGAGAAGTTATTAGGAACAGACACCCCCAGACAATGTGATTGCACAAGCTTCATTTCCTCAGAAAACCAGGCCAACAGTGCAGGAGTCTGTCAGTAAACATGTTGATTCCAGGGTCTTTTCGGCGCTGCTTGCAGGAAGCAGCGCACAGCACTGGCCCCTGGCCCACACCTCCAAGCGCTGCCTCTCGCTCGGGGATGCCTGGACACAGCTCCTCTGTCGGAGGATCGGCAGCGTTGGAGCTGAGGGTTGTGTTGCCCATGGCTCTTGGCAATTCCAAACACCCAAAACTTTCCCAAGGCAGGCAAGGTGGATGATGTGGGGAGAACCATTGGTTGCTCCGTGGCACACCATGTGCGGGGTGGGTACCAGTGCAGTCAGACTTGGTCCTGCCTGGCAGATGTGTTAGACTCCACCACAGCCCAGAGTAGGGTGAGAGCAGAACACCACGATGCTCATACTGAGAGCCATCCACACTCGGAGAGGTGCAGGAGGATGAGATCTCCCCGTGGTCTTTGGTATGTATAGCCCAGCCTCTCTAGATTCCAGGTTGGCTTCCAGCTGGGACTCGGACATGGGAATCTTGGGACTTTCCTTCTCCCTTTCCTTCACTCAGACACTTATCCCTCTGCTTCCCAGCCCCTGGAGTTGCAGCCTCCCTGAAGCCAGGCTGGAGGAAGATCTCTTGCAACACTGGAATGCTCTGCAGTCATTACCTCCCTCCCTAGAAATTTTTGGGGTCAGAGGACATAAGTCTCAGTAATCATCCAACAACGTCAATGGAGCTCCGTTGATTTACACCAGCTGAGGATCAAACCCCTCCCTTTCCTCTCCCATATTTAAGATATTTTCCAGACTTCAGACATATACAGAGGAGGGAGTTGATGGTTCCTGGGTTGTTGAAGAAGTTCCAACTTTGGTCCTGGCCTGGAGTAACATGAATAAGGTGGCTACCCTGGCTCTGCCTCTGCATGGAAAAGCCATGCTCCCACCGTGTGTTGGCCATCGAGCTGGCAGACTGGTTGGGACAGACATCAGTGAGCTCGCGCACATTTTGAAGGTCTCTTCAGTCTGAGATGTGGCTCTGTCAACATTTGTCTCATGGCCAGCACAACATGCAGTTGCTTCTCCATGGTGTGCTATGGATCCCACAACCTCAGTTCCTTATTTCTGCAGCCACAATAAAATCCACCCCACTGAAACCTTGCATGATCCACCTTGGGGCTCACCATACCCCTCCTTCAAGCCTTTGCCAAGCAGGACGTCACTGCCACAGCACCACCAGAGTTGGAGCAGCTCTGCTGAGCTCTGCTTAGCAGGGACCAGAAAACCCAGCCACCTCAACCACAGACCTGTCTAACTGCAAGAAAAAAACGCCCACGAGCCTTGAGGCAGCATCAGTGTCTGTAACAGTGACAGTGTGTAACAGTGAAAGTTCATTCTGAGCCCAGTTGTTTTGGTCTGGGCAGCTGGGCCAGTGCTGAGGGGAAGCGCCGTTAATATTGCTGATAGCTGGATCCAATTTATAAGGCGCTCAGCAGAGACAATCATCAGGGAAGGAGACAAATAATCTTCAGGCAATTAAATTTAATTGTTCCATCTGAAGATTATTTATCTCCCTGCCTGATGAATGTCTCCTCGACGTTCCTAATAAATTGGATCCAGCTATCACTGATAGTGGCTGCTTTTCCCTGGCAGTGGGGAAGGGTGTGGAGAGCAGAGCAGCACTCGACTCTGTGTGTTGCTTAAGATCTGTCACCTCGGAACATCTTTTTAGCAGACTTGAAAGTGTCCACAGGCTTTATCAATACCCGGCTCTGGTGCAGAGAGCTTGGCATTCCTGTGCTGGGATGTGTGAAAGCTCCCAGACTAAAGTACTGGGTGGAGTGAGATCCAGTTAGGCTCTCATATACATCCCCTGAAAATTTGGACATATCTCTGTCTTTCTGTCTGTCTCAGCATCATTAGCTTTTGGTCTGGCTGTTTATGGAAAGGGGCAAGGAGGAGGAAGCCCTAACAGCAGGAGATGGGTGAGAGCTGATGCAGCACACCCCAGGAGTTGGGAGAAGGCTTCCCTATGGGATCATGGAGCATGGCATCACTCCTGGAGACCAGCCCTGGCTTCTCCATCCCTGCCAGGGAACATCTCAAGTCCAGAGCAGGTCAGTTTAGAGCTGGGGCAAGACATGTATCTTTTATCCCCCTTCCCTTCCCATTGCAAACACTGGGCATATCTTTGCAGTCACCCCTTTCTTATGCTTTTGCTTGTTTGTGACCTGCCTGGAAATGGGTCTGCACCGCTTGGAGGGCCCAAGGCAGACACCCAACAGGCCCAGGTGAATTGAAGTGAAGAAAGTCTTGGAAAGCAGTGCAGTCAGGAGATTGTTCCCAGAAAGGGGAAGAGGCAGCAGTGAGAAGAGCGACTCTTGAGTGACAAAGAGCAACTGTGGAGCATGATTCCAGGAGACAGGGTGAGTAAACTTTGTTCACTATCATTTAACCTCCTGAACAGTGGATTGCATCTGTGCTCATAGAATCATGAAATTGTTAAGATTGGAAAAGCCATCTAAGATCAAGAACAGCCATTAACCCAGCACTGCCAAATCCATGTCCTCATGTTCCCAGAGCTCCTTACAGAGAGGTCACTTGGCCTGTGAATCCCTGTCATTATCAGAGCTGATTGCAGGCTAGGGATGGCAGTAAAAGCCTTGGGAGTCTGTGAGTGTTGTGAGGGACTGTGTGCCTTTCTAAAATTGGGTCTCTATTCACCATCCAACCGTTGAATAGTTCAGTAGTATTTAATTAACATACAATAACTGTCCCATTGAATTTGACGGAATACATAATTTTGGAATGCTATTTACAGTGCTAGTTTTCTTACAGAAATCCATGTGTCAGAGCTTTATCCATTATTATAGTCTTTAAAATAGGCAGATGTGCCTTTCATGGCCAACTGCATGTTTTATTAATGGGTTAGAACTATCAGATGTATTGTAAATCACAGGACGTAGCCACCAGTCTGCTGCATCTCTCCTCCAAAGTCCCAAGGCAAGGGAGATTAATTGCCTGAGCGGCTCCTAACGAGCTGTGGGGCACGTGCTCACTTCCCTGCTGTAAGAGCAGGTTCTCCCAGCCGCTGGTAGTCCTCTCTGCCCTGCCATCATGTGGCCTGTCCTCCTGGCCACATCTGCTCATCTTTGCCTGCTCTGGAGGTTGTGCAAACCTTCCAGTTGGCACATGCAAACCTCCAGTTGGCCCGTGTGAACTTTCACGTTTACATATAGATAATAAACCTAACACGGGCTGCTGTGCTCCCCCAGTTCCCTCTTTTCCCTCCTCTGGTTCAGCTTTCGCCTGCCTCTCTCCTCTCCAGACTCCAAAGTCAAGGGCAGAAGCAGGGAACTTGGGACCTCACCAGAGAGCCAAATTTCTCAGGTTGCTTCTTTATTGAAGCCCTCACAAGTTGCGTGCGTTCCACACAACTGGGTCCTGTCTCACTCGAGCCAACAGAGCAGCATCTCTCTTCATTAGAGTATTTGCTAACAACTCAAATGACCTCTTTTGGCGGGATTGAAAATACTGCCTGGGTGATCACACCACTGGAAATAACCCGAAAAGGCAGGGGAGGGACACGCCAAGAGTGAAAGCCGGAGTTGGGCTGAAGGTTTTGTTGAAAAGCGTCTGGCAAAGCCGCACCATCCACAGTCAGAGCTCGCCCTGAGACCTCTGGGCGCGTGGCAGGGCTGGCGAGGGCCCATCATCCGAGTGATAGAACTGTGCCCAAGGGCAAAGGCTCAGTTCAGCACTGCCACCTTCCTGGCAGGGCTGGATTTGGGCAGGAGCAGCCTCCTCCCCTCCACACACTCCCTCGGGATGCTCCCAGCAGCCGATCCCCAGCGAGCGGCTGTGCTGCTCTGCACCAGCCAACTTGTGCAACCAACACTGCCTTGTAGAAGCACCAGCAGAGCATCCATACCCTCCTCTGCAGAGAAGCCTGGCAGGTTTTACACCTGCTGTGACAGAAATACCCTTTAGCTGCTCTCAGGGAGCACAGCCATGAGTCAGGCTCGCTAAGGAGGTGAGCTGCAGCACCACACATCTAGCACTTGGCATGATGCTGTCTGTGATGACATTTTATCTGGATGAGGGATGAGTTCCCAGGGTCTGAGGACTGTTCCTGAATTAGGCTTGGAGACCCCCTTTCTGTTCTCCTGGGCTGGTGTGAAGGATGAACCTTTGGCTCCTGCCTGTTGCTTCCCCAAAACATCAATGGGCCAGAAAAGAGATGGGAGAAGGTCAGGAGAAGATTGGAGAGCACTCAGAGATTTGGAATAGCAGGACCATGGGCAATGGGAGCCATGGTGAGTTGCAGACAAGGAATACAGCAAGGGAGAGGGAGCATAGGGTTATGCATGACCATCTCTGTGCATCTGTAATGATAGCACTGGACGTGAACACTATGCTAAAATCCTAGATCTGTGCGTAATACTCCACTGGGGACAGATGTCCTCCCTTGTTTTGTACACTGTAAATGCAGTTGGTCCTAAACCCAAATGATTCCCCCCATCCAGCTCATTCCCCCTCCCATCAGCTGCAAATGGCACAGATGGCTGGAAAAAAAAATGGCTATTTTGAAAAAAACAAACAAAAAAACCCAAACAAAAAACCCCAACAACAATAAAAAA
>VXAU01003846.1:202852-214510 GCA_013399695.1 Formicarius rufipectus
AAAAAAAAAAAAAAAAAAAAAAAAAAAGCAACACCCCAACCCTGTTATTTCTGCATTTTTTCTGCCTGAGGACACTTCCTTCCTTCCAGGAGAAATCAATCCAGTACCAAAGCATTAACTGCTTCTGAGCCATCTCCTTCAAACAAGGTGAAGTTGTGCTGGTCCCTGGCAAAGATGTCACCTTACCATAATTCCAGGCTGCCCCATGGCTCCTGAACGACCCCTCGTTCCTGGTAAAGAGGGATGGAGGAGGCTGGTGGCACAGCCCAAGTCACAGTGAGACTTCTGGAGGGCCGCACAGATTGCTGGAGATGCTGGATGGAGAAGGCTCCAGACGCACAGCAGAGCAGGAGAAGCTGAGGGAGCTCAGCCTGGCTGCCTGAGCAGTTGGCTTCCCAGAAAATCAGGAGCAGGATGAGTCCTTGGCAGGGACAGTCCACTTGCAGCTTGGAGGGACTGGATGGGCTTTGCCAGCAGACCGAGTCCTCATGGGACCACAGTGCACTGGCAGGACATGCCTCTGAGCAGGGCCAGGGACTGGCTGAGCATTACCTGCTCACATGTCCTCCTCACCCACTCAGCAGACCCCGGCACAGACTTTGGGGTCTGCTGTCAGATGTGTTTAGGACTTTGAGAAGAGATGTGGAGTGCAGAGCTGGCTTGGACGTGCTGCAAAACCTCTCGGGGCTTGCTGGCACAAGTCCACAAGCAAGGGTTGTTTCTCACTGGGATCAAGGTCCTGTTGGGACTTGGAGTCCCTCTGGCCATGCCCCAAGAAATGTCAGCAGCCTGCGAGAGGTTCAGCCCACCACCTGGAGAAAAGTCCCTAACAAGGATCTGCCTTCCCCTTACCCTGGAGAACTATGTTTCCATGCATGGAGGAAGCCCAGATGTCCAGACCTGTGCTGGCTCTTCTGCAGGACCTGCAGCCCTTGTGGTGTGGTTTAACCCCAGCCAAAATCAGGACACCCCAGCAGTGCAAGGAGCTGCACAGGCGACAGGAGCAGATGTGATGCCATGGGTAAGCAAGGCCAAGAGGAAGTCAGAGGAACTTGACTATTTTGGCAACCCAGGGGCAGAGGGATGTGCTGGCAATGCCAGCAGCCCTGTGCTGAGGGACCTCCTGCAGCTGCACAGGGAGGAGGCATCAAAAATGTCCATCAAAACACAAAACACATCCAGCATCACAGTCAAACTTCCCCACTGGAAGAGCTGTGTGAAAATTAAACACTCTCCCAGGCTTTGAAGAGGCAACTCATGATTTAGTGGAGAAAAGGGGGATCCCCTTGTGGTCTTGGAGCTGTTGGGAAGTGGAGAGAGGCTCTCAGCCCCTGGATCCCCCTTGGGTTGCCTATGGTAGGGATGGCATCCCTCAGCACCCGCATAACAAGCAATTTGTTTTCATGGCACTCTGGAGGTGATGCTGCTCGGTGACCCCAAGCCCTGGTGCTGCTCCCCTGTGCTCTGAGGTGGTGACAGTCTGGGTGGGAGAGCTGGGCTGACCCCACTGGGCTGGAGACATGCACCCACCGAATACCAGCCAGACATCATTTCACAGGAAACTCCAGGAAAAGCCCCAAATACTTGAATTTTACTTGTGGAAAAGCAGCTGGCAAAGGGCTGCTGCTTGCTGAGCTCCTCAGGCCCTGCCTGCAGGAGGCTGCACACAGGAACCACACGATGGCAGAGATCCAAGTGGGCTGAAAGCTCCCCTGAGATTCCACTGGTGCCCACAGGGGCCAAGGGATGCTCAGGGGAGACTCAGGACACAAGGGTGGGAGTGGGGAGAGCTGCAGGACCCTCCAGCACATGGCCCATGCTGTTTGGGCCATGTGCAGCTCCCTTGGTGAGATTCCTGTGCAAGGAGAGATACCTTACTGGGATCTCCCATCCAAGGAGAGCTCCCCCAGCAGGACCCTGTCCTGTGTCTCCTCAGCTGCCCTCAGGGCACTGTCTTGGCCAAAGGGATGGTACCTCTGCCTGGTTGTCCCCTTGGAAGGTTGTGGGAGATGGGAGAGGACAGGGAGCTTGGGAGGAGCGGGCTGGGTGCAGGGATAGATGGGGATCAGGATTCAGTCTGAAGGGATCAGGAGGCTGGGAAGGGGGGTCTGAGCTGAGGGGGGGCTTCAGGCCATGGGACAGAGCCCAGGGATTGTGAGCTGGACCTGCTGGGGGGCTGTGTGGGGGCCGGGAGAGACAGACCAAGGTGCACTCAGGGGCTTTGTGTGCACAGCCCGCACAACAGCTGCCGGCAGTATGGTTGGCTCCAAAACTGGTGTTGACAGTCCTTCACTTTTATGGGAACTAAATTTACCCAGACACACGCAAAATAAAAAAAAAATTAAAAAAAAAAAAGGGAAAAAAAAAAAAAAGGAAAAAAAAGAGAGGGGGGGTTGGAATTAAAATAAATTGCAGCAGCGCCAGCATCTGCTGCTTTGTGGTGCAGTCTGGGTTACCGAGAGGGGAGGAGAAGTCCCTGAAAGGGAGTAGCTCTGGTGTTTACTGCAGCCCTGAAACATCCCCCGTTTGCAAGCTGAGTGTGTTTTCACCGTGTTGCCTCAGGAATGCTTGACATCCAGGATGCCAAAGAAATGTACCCACTGGGTGGAAAATGAAAGCTCAGGGGTTTTCCATTGGTTGGTTACCAGGTGTTTGCCAGTGTATAGGGGCAATAATGCCCCGCGCTGTTATGGGTGGGGAGCTCTCCCAGGAGCAGAGAGAGAAGGATGTGATGGTACTTGAAGCTTTTATCTCCTTCCTTTTCAGAGTTTTTTCTTAGATATTTAGTTAATTTGTCATTTTGCCTTCCCTCTCAGCCGTGTGTGGTGGTGTTGGAGTTTTCCCAGGATGGGATTGTCCATTCACTTGGCTGCAAAGATTTCCAGGTCAACCTTCCTGTGGGGCTCTTTTAGAGGCAGAGATGTTCTAGAAGATGCTCTGTCATTGAAAACTGTGCTCTGACTAGTGCCATGTGGGCACATTTGCCAACACCATGAGTTCAGAGGGCGAGAGCTCCACACCCCAGGTGTCTCACTCTTGTATCTCCATCAGCATGGGGATCCATGGGCAGGCTGTGGGCATCATCAAACTTGTGTTCCCAAGGCAGGCACAGCCCAGCTGGTACCAAGGTGTGTCCTTTGTCCACAGGGGTTTGGAGAACAGGGATGCTGGCAGGTCACAGTGGGCCTGGTGCCAGCTTGGCATGGTGGACATGGAGACAGCCAGGAGAGGGTCCTGGTGTGGACATCACCCTGCTCACTGCAGGAGCTGCTGCAGCATCTCCTGGCTCCTGAGGGGCTGGAAGTGCCTCTCTGCAACAACACAGGCTGGGCAGGGAGTTCCATTCAGAGGATGAAAAAACATCTTTATTTTTAAATATCACCACCACTTTCATGGCCGTTTAACACTGCAAACAAACTCTGCAGCCACGGTTTACAGAGAGCCTGCTTGTCAGCAGGGCTCGTCTCCGGCCCCCCCAGCAGCTGCCGGCGCACGCTGTTCCCCGGGCTGTTTGATTAAACTGCTGCCCAAACAGAGGAGCAGAGGAAAAGGTTTTGATGGCTTTGCATGTGGCTAGAGAGGAAGAAAACCAGTGCGAGTGGGCACAGTTTTCCAATACTGATCAGGAGATCACTATTTTTAGCTGCCTGATTTTTCCAGATGACAAGTGCGCCGCTCTCTCTAAAATTCAAGTTCTTCTCGGGTGTTTTTGGTTTGATCCCTAATTTTTTAATTGCAAAGAAGATGCTGAAAATAATTAGTCACTTTTTAAAAATTGGAACCACAAGTTTCTTTTGCTTCTTTCCGCTGTGATGTGACCAAGGCCAGAAGTTATGCTTTGGGCAGAGGTAGGAAACCAGGGTTGTTGTCACTGATGTGGCATTTAGTGGGTGTGCAAAATGAGTGAAAATTATACCAATCTGTGAGTTATTCTCTGAGGAGTAAGTGCAGCCTCTGTGATGAACTCTGAAGTCAATAGGAAATGCTCCCCATCCCACAGCAATGGACTGAGCTGGGGACGTGGCTCCCAATGGATGGGAGCTTGTCCAGTCTGTTGTCATTGCTTCTGCTCCATATGCTCATCTTGAAGGCACGAGCAGCTCCTCACTGTTCTTCTGCCCAGTTTTCCCACATCATCTCACTGGTTTCTGGCACCAAGAGGTCTGGGCTGGGCTGTCCCATGGGAGTGGCACATATTTTACCTCTTGCAGTAGCCAACTGGAAGGATTCTGGTGACTCCAGTGATGCTTCAGTGCAGTGACTCTGGTTGAAGTGAGAGCAAGATAGGCATGGTCTAGAGTGATGGGTGCTTCATGTTCCTCCTTTTGTGGATGGGACTCCCTGCTGCACACAGCCAAGCAGAAAATCTGATGGCAAATCCAATCGTGTAGTCTGTAGCATTTTAATATCCCTTACATTTTCTGCTTCACAAGCTGCTGAAGGCACCGAGCTCGGTTATGGCACCAGACAGCACATGAGCATTAGTACTGGTGTTTTCCCAGCAAATCCCCAGCTCCTCAGTCTTGTCGTGATCTTATGAGGAAAGGCTGAGAGACTGGGCCTGCTCAGCCTTGAGAAGATGCCTCTCGAGAGTGGAGCTCCTCAATGTCTGTCAGTGTCTGCAGGAGGGTCAGAGGATGGACTGGGCTCTGCTCGGGGGTGCCCAGCAGTGGGACGAGGCAATGGGCAGAAACTGGTACACAGGAAATTTCAGCTGAATATGAGGAAGAACTTCCTCACAGTGCAGTGACTGAGCACTGAACAGGCTGCCCAGAGAGGGTGTGGAGTCTCCCTCACTGAAGACGTTCAAAACCCACCTGGAGACAATCCTGTCCCATGTGTTCTGAGATGTTCCTGCTTGAGCAGGGAGGTTGCACCAGATGACCCACTGTGGTGCCTTCCAACCTGAACCATTCTGTGATTCTGTAATCCAGTGATTCTGGATTAGATTCTGTGATGCAACAAGGATTTGCATTTTCACTGGATAACCTCCCAAGCCTACTAGTGATGGAGAAAACCGGTCCATCAGGAAAGAAATGCACAGAATCCAAATGTGGTTTAATTACCACCTGCAATGGGAGCCCTGTTTCTGGGTGGCCAAGTGACTGACTCTCTGTCACTGCCAGCAGCACCACAATCTGACAACCCAGAGCAACTCTGCAAATCCCAGCATGGCTAGTGTGGTTAATGAGAGGGTCCACGAACACCCCTCTGGCCACAGAAAGGCTGGTTTGGCTTTCCCAGCCCCCAGCAAAGAAGTCCCATCGCATGGGCTGGAGGAGAACTGTGCCAGGTGTGTGGAAACAAAGCCTCCATCCCCTTGGCACGGATGCTCAGCGGATGCTCCTGTGCGGCCACCACGGGCATCCAGCGCGGCCCCGTTCACACCGCCGGGAGGGTCGCGCAGCCCGGAGGCAGCGGGCACGCTCCTCCGCGGGACTTCAAAGCGGGCTCCTTTGTGTGAGGCGTGTTTGTTCCCCTCCCCTCAGTACGGCTGCTCTGATCGATGTGACATCACCTAGAGACGACGCGGGGGGACCAGAGCTCCCCATTGTCCCCGGGCTGGGAGGCGATGTCCGTCTCCTAGGAGGTGGGAGCCGGGGCTCGCAGGCATGCTTTCATCTCCCTGACCTGCCCCGCTGGCGAGAGGGCTCTTCCCAAGGCACCGGCCTGGGGAGAGGCGTCCCCACTGCACAGCAGAAGGGACACGAGTGAGAGACAGACACGCTCACGCTGTTTAAAGACATCATTAAACGCCCCCGCCCTGGAAGCCCGGACTTGCCAGCTACATCCATCTGTTGCTTTTCATTAAGGAGAGCCCGGTCCTGTCGGAGAGGGGAGTGTGTGGAGTTGTGCTCAACCCCTCCTCGGCTCTCTCCATCGCTGCACCCAGGGAGAAGATGGGCAGGAGGCAGCTGCAGCCTCCTGCTTGCTGGGAGCTGCTGGGCTGGGAACTCAGGTACAGAGACATGAGAGCCTCTGAGCCACCCGAGGGTGGCAGGCAGGAGGTGGCTGTCCTGCCTGGATCCCACAGAGAGCACACTGGCACCTTCTGCAGACTGGGGGAGAGAAGGCATCCCGAGGCTGGATGACAGAGGAGGCAGGCTCTACCTGGGAGGGGATGGGGGAAGGCTGAGGAACCCGTTTTTAATTTCTGCAAGTGCCAAAAAATGTGTAGCTGGTCTTTTTTTGGCTTCTTTTGGAGCAGTGGATCTGTGGCCCACCTCAAGCAGGTGCCTGGGACGTTTGCCTGCCTTGTGCTGTAACAAGAGCTGAGGGGCATCAAGAAGCAGTTCCCCACACAGCCTGGACCCCTTTCCTGACAGTCTTGGAGGAAATCCCCCAATCAACTGATGAAGGGGAGCTCCTCTCACCTTCCACCTGCAGAGAGGCAGGACTGGGAAGAGAAGAGGACTTGCAGAAGCTGGCTGGAAGAGAGGGGTAAGCACTGTCTGCTCCATGGGCAGGAGGAGAGGACACAGACATGGTACATCCACCTTGGTGACTGCAAGGAACCACGACACAGGCCAAGCAGCTTTTCAGTGCTTGGTCCTTTCCTTGGCTACCTACCACTGGCAGCAATCTGGGAGCAGCTGGCCAGGGTGGCTGATCTGTCCCATCTTCCCCAGCCCAAAGGTGAGACCTCAACACCCCATCAGTGCCTGGATTCTCCCAGGAGGGTGTTGGGGCAGAGTCCATCCTCCTGGGATCAGAGTACCTAGAGGTACCAACCAGTACTGATTTTGGGCAAAGAGAGTGAGGAGACGACAGAACTGGGCTCCCTGGTGGCCCTGGGGGCTCCCACCCAGCTCCAGGCTGCTGTGTCTGTGCAGCTGAGGAGACAGAAACCTTCCTACAAGGTGATAACGCTCTACCTCTGTTCTCCAGCTCCAGGGCCACCATCTCAAAGTGAAGGGCAACCTGTCAGGGAAACCAGGAGTCCCCTCTGTGTTTGAGCTTGGGGCTCTGCAGAGCACATCCCTGCCTACAGAGGGAGACTCCCCTGTGCCCACCCTGACTGATACAAACCTGGAAGGTGTCTCCAGGAGGACACTTGTTTCCTAGGATGAAGCCAGGCACAACTGACTGGAACTGACTGCCTCCAGAAGATGCTGGGTGGTGAGGGGCTCCCACTAAGTGTGCAAAGACAAATGCCCCCCTTGCACCCACGGGGGCAGCCCCATGGCTGTGGGACTGTGCTCTGGAGAGGGAGCATCCCATGGAAGTTGGCACCCACACACAGCGGGGGCTGAGAACTTGGCCCTACCAGACAGGAGGGTTGGGATCTGGTCTGGGGAAGAGCCCAGGATGCTGTTGTTAAGGTGGATGCACATGAGGGAATAGATGGAAGGGTGAAGAGTGATTTGAAATCACAAATGGAAAGACATTCCTCTTCCTGCCATAGTTAACTGGGACCATCCTTAAGGTCATGCTGTCACTGCTGGTATATTTGCCCATTTCTCCACTTGACTTGCCACAACATCTTAACTGGGGGCATGAAGATGGGGTGTGGACTTTGGCAGTCTGGAAGGCAAAGCCCCCCTTGATACTAAGCCATGAGCACATGATGCTCTTAATGTACTGGTGGGTTTATTGATACTGACTGAGGCCATCTCCTGTGGGCCCAAGGGATGAGCTGAGGTCACCACTTTTCCACCCCATGATCTCAGAAACTCATGCCAAGGACTTGCAGCTGCTGAAAGCAGGTGGGTGCAAGGCATGGCAGGGCCCTCCAGGCTCAGAATGGAATTGGTAAGCACTCCACCATCAGCCAGAAATTTTTCCATCTCATCCCAACAGGAGGACTAGCAAGGCTTGCCATATGGTCAGCCTCCCCAGGAGGACTCCATAAAATCTCCCAATTTTGCAGTGATTCAGACCAGAGTGGTTTTTTAGCCCACTGCTGAAGCAGTTTACCTGCAGAGCTGTGCGGGGAGAAGGTCTAGGGACAGGAGAGGTGAGCTCTGACCGAATGCCCAAATCCTCTGTGCTCCCTGTCCATGCAGCCTCATAACCAGATCATCCCAGTGCCACGTTCTGCCCAACGTGTGATGGTGGAAACAGTGGTGGAATGTCCACCCTGAGCAGTGAGAGGGCTCTGCCAGGCAGAGACTGGACACCTGCATATTGCACAGTGCTGGGAAGACCTTGGCATCTGCCATTCACCACCTCTTGGAAGCACCACACATCCCTACCTGGCAGGAAGAAGGATACTGGAAAAAAAATTTACTGGGGGACTGGACTCACATCACTCTTTGTCTCTGCAGAGGATGCCCAGAATTGGTGTACTAGGGAGTTCTAGGAGGCAAAGAGTCTCTTGCATGATCCAAGGATGGGAGATCTGCAGAGCTGAGAGAGGTGCCCAGCTGTGACAGCACGTGCAGCTCAGCTCTGAGCTGGGGCAAACATGCAGGGAACTTCCTCAGGAGGGGCAGTGAAGGGGCAGCACCGAGCTCTGCCCTTTGTGACCAGTGACAAGATCTGAGGGAACAGCTGGAGCTGTGTCAGGGCAGGGTCAGGTTAGATCTCAGGGAAAGGTTCTTCCCCCAGAGGGTGGTGGGCACTGAACGGGCTCCCCAGGGCAGTGGGCACAGCACCAAGGCTGCCAGAGCTCCAGGAGTGTTTGGGCAATGCTTTCAGGGTCAGGATGGAATTGCTGGAGTGTCCTGTGGCAGGGCCAGGACTTTGATCTGATGATCCTTGTGGGTGCCTTCCAGCTCAGGATATTCTGTGGCTTTTGTCTGGGCCTGTATTTGGCAATGCAACATCGGCACATCACACAGCCTGGGACACACCAGCCTGGCAATGAGCCCCAAAATGCCCCCCTCTTGCCTCCTCTGCCTCCAGGACACCAGCAGTGCCCAGCGAAGAAGCCGGACCGTGCCCACTGATACACGTGCTGGAGGGGCAGGACAGGGAGGCAGGAGCTGAATTGCTCCTCTGGTCAGTCCCCAGCAGTTCCTGCTGCCTCAACAATCCCATCCTTCCCTAAGGAGTGCAGGACACAGGCTGGGGGCTCTCGGATAGTCCAACCTGGCTCTGCCCTCCCGGACCACCCCAAGACACTTGCACTTTGCACCCACATGGCGAGCTGGGGCTGTTCCTCCTCCTGCCAGCTTGGGAGGGGGTGGCCAAACCCCCGGCTGAGCTTGCACCTCACCGAGGCATTTTGCACCTTCTCCCCACCCAGCCAGCCCCGGGGGTGCAGTGGGGCACATCCATGCGGGAGAGCAGGATGCTCTTGGGATAGAGTGGCCCTGCATTTACAGACCAAGGGGAAGTCAATCCGTGTTATTTGCTGTTGGGATTAACTGGTAGGGGAAGCTGATCTTGGAAAAGACTGGACTTAATTATCAGCCCATCGTTAGCTAGCAAGCTATCTCCTCAGGCAGAGAGCACCGAGCTGCTGCCGCCGGGCACTTCTGACGAGCTGGGCTGGAGTTTACCTGGGAGATTCACAGTTTCTGATGGGCACTGCAATTCTCCACAGCATGAGGGAACTGAGCAATTGCTGCGAGGTAATCTGGCAAGAAAAAGAGAGACAGCACCTGAGCAGGGCACTGGAGAGGTTGTTGCATGTGCAGGGTGGAACAGGACGTGATCTGGGCTTAATGTGCATTGCATGTCTAGAGAAGGGCAATGGAATTTGGACAGGTCTGAAGCACCAGGAGAGGCTGAGGGAGCTGGGAGGGGCTCAGCCTGGAGAAAGGGATGCTCAGGGGGGACCTTCTCACTCTCTGCAACTCCCTGACAGGAGGGGGGAGCTGGGAAGGTTGGGCTCTGCTCCCTGGGAACAGGGACAGGACAAGATGGAGAGGCCTCGAGTTGTGCCAGGGGAGATTTAGATTGAATATTGAGGAAAATTTCTTCACTGAAAGTGTGGTGAGACCCTGGCACAGCTGCCCAGGACAATGTTGGAGTTCCCATCCCTGGAGAGATTTAAGAGTCACGTGGATGTGGCACTATGGAACATGTTTTAGCGATGGCCTTGACAGTGGTGGGTTGGTGGCTGGACTCGATGATCCCAGAGGGCTTTTCCAATCTTAACAGTTCTATTAGTCTATGATACATATCCAGTGCATGCTTAGATGAACATCTCAACATCCAGCCTAGAACTGAGAGGCATGGGCTGAGTGAGCTCTGTTTCACACTGGTGGCCTCAGCTGGGTGGCACAAACCAGGAGCAAGCACAGGTAACTTGTCGTCTTCTGAAGGCACGGACAGAGAAGGTTTGAACCAGTGCCTGGAATCTGCTGCTGCCATTCTGTTTGCCTTCCCTGGGCTCTGCTCCATCCTGACATGCATGGGACAACAGCCCTGATTTGTGATGGACCACCGAGCTCAGCACTGGGATCACTATGGAAAGGGACTTCTATTAGTCACTTGGAGGAAGGAAGCATTTCATATGTCCATCCAGAAGGAAATGAGGCTGTGAAGGTGTGGGAAGCTGTGCTTTTAGCAGCAGGAACATGGGAGCCTGAGTGAGATGGGTTAGGGCTGGACCCTGCTGGTAAAGGCATGAGGGAAAGCTGCCAGCCTGATGGTAAACCAGCAGCAACAAGAGCCTCTGAAGATCCAGCCTGGAGCAGGGCAGGTACGAGCCTGGCAAACCTAGATGAGTATGTCTGGGTCAGCACAAGTAGAGGCAGGGTTCTGTAGGTCTCTGGACCCCAGAGCAGCAGTAGGTGATGCAAAGTGGCCCATCTGGCCAGCAATCTCCTACTGACGTCCCACCACACCTGGGCAACTGGCATGGCTGGTGATCCGATGTTGCAAAGATGCCAAATAAAGAGCTTTATCCTCATGTGTTTGCAGGGCGATTAGATGCTTCTGACATGCCTGCTGTGAGAAAATTGCTGTGAACGGCTGATTGCTGTGGATTTGCTTTTCTTTTCTTCAAGTCCAAAGAACATCAGTGATACTCAGGCTCTGGGGAGGACCTGACCACGCTGGGACTCTGACACCCTGTCCCTCAGAGCCAGCAGGGTTCCACAGCATTTGTCACCACTGGGACTTCTGCTGTGCTGTGTCATTCCCTCTGTTCTGTGCAGTGGAAGGTTAGTGGGGCAGGGATTGGGAAAAGTCCCTTGTTTTGCTTGGCCTGAAGAAGGAGCCCTTGTAGCGAGGGAAATAGGGGCAGTAAAAATGACTGCTTGGGTAGGGAGGGCAGAACACAGGCCAAGGAGCTGATGTCAAGGCATTGAGGACTGTGGGAGTGTTCCCCCCAGCTTGGCTGTGCTTTGCTGGAGGAGGACAGGGGTGTCTGGGGGCACTGGGAGGGCCCAGGAGACTGTGCTGCCAGACCCTGAGCTGCTGCCCTACGAGGTGATGATGTCTCTGGGTTGTGATTCCCAGCAGCATCCAGAGCCCTGGCCTTGCTGGCAGTAGCCTGCTCCTCTCCTCCCCTCCTCTCCTCTCCATCTGGTCTCTCCTGAGCTTCTGTTTTGGACCCTTCAGCGTTTCCCGTTCCCCCTGCCCGCTCCCTGCCCTCCTGGGGCTGGAGGCAGCGTGGGGGGGGTTAACTGTTGCATAGCCCTAATGTGTTCCAGCACCTCAGTCTAGAGCTCTGGCACTGCTGCCTGTCCTGACCAGCATAAATCATATCTGCACTTCAGGAAAATACAAAAAACAAAAAAACAAAAAAACAAACAAAAAAAA
>VXAU01003846.1:214540-234601 GCA_013399695.1 Formicarius rufipectus
AAAAAAACACAAAACAAAACCAAAAACAAACAAACAAACAAACAAAAACCACACCAAACCAACCAACCAACCAACAAAAACAAACAAAAAACACACCAAAACAAAAAACGACAAAAAAACCCCCACCAAACCACCAAATAAAAAAACCCCAACCAAACAAAGAAAAGGACAACAACCCTCTCCCATACTGTCTGTAGAAGTGGCTTTAAAAAGGATTACACATCAATAACCAGGCACCCTGCTCCCCACCCTCCACCACCATTGTTCTTTCCAAGGCGCTCCTCTCACTTTGATGATGATCACTGGCAGAGTTTCAAAACGATGTATTATAAAATCTTAAAAAAAAAAAAAAAGAAATCCAGTTGCCATAACGTAATGCAGATTTTTGTCACCGCTCCACGGCTTCTGCTTTCAATTTCCAGTGAGGGGGAGAGACTCGGTCGCAGTCAGATGGAGACCAGCTCGCATCCCTGCTCCGTGGGCCCCCAGGCAAAATCCCTGGAATTTGTTCCTTACTGTTTGAAGGCAAAGCCGAAGGAGGAGAGTGCAGAGAGGAGAAGAGGGGAGGAAAGAAGATGCCAGTCCCCAAGGAAGATGGGCACAAACCCAAATCGTGTCCCAGGTGGAAGAGGGTGTGCAGCTCTGGAGCTCCCACCTGAGCAGGGATGGAGGGGTTGGGAACACCATCCCACAAGGTTTTGAGCAATGATCCAAGGTCTCAGCCTGGCTTTAGGCTTCTGCTGGCTGGCTGGCTGTCCTGCCTCAAAACGAGCACCTCATCGAGGGGTTGAGGTTTGGTCCCACTGAGCACCTGCCACTGGGAGCAGCTGAGCATCAACCCAGGGTCAACCCTCCCATCTGGGAATTGGGATGACCCCAAAGGCTGTGAGGGCTGCAGGGAGGACAGGCACAGGCAGCACAGTGGGTCTGGGCTTCTCAGTGGCACTTGTGCCCATGACACCCCTTGTCCTGTACTGGGTGCCAGGGCTGAGAGCCAGCCTGCCCTGTCACTGCTGTGTCCAGCTGCAGGCACGTGAGAGGGGCCAAACCAACCTCTGCCAGGTATCTGTGGGCTGCCATCCTGCCTGGAGCTGCTGCCACCAGCCAAACAGGCTCCTGCTGGGATCAACCTGAAAGGCAACCCAGGACATTCGTTGCCCAGTTTATCTCCCATCTGCTGTCTCAGAAGGTTTTGCAGCTGCAGAGGTTTGGGAGGGTGATGGGATAGTATTCCCAAGCATAAAAAGACCTGGGAGACTTCTGAAAGAGCAATGACAGCAGGGCTATAACCCATGTCCTTCAGCCTGCCCCTCAGGTGGGCTTTCCCCAGGCGTGCAGCCCAAGCTGCCACTGCCATGATGGGAGAGACAGAACGCAGCTCTCCGAGGGAGCATGCCTCAAATTTTTGGAGAAAAGGAGCAGTTTCTGAATTATTGAGAAGATTCCAGTGGTCATATCACAGTACTGTGAGAGCAGGGCTAGCACTGAACCAGGCCAGTGTCAGCCTTTGTCACACAGCAAAGGGACACAGTGGTGTACATGGCTTGGGTGCATGCTCTGCCATGCCCAGGGTGGATTTGAGTCTGGTCCATCAACCTGTGGGCCACAAAGGTTCCCTGGGCTCCAAGAGCAAGGTGCCACCTCTGCAACCTCCCTGTCTCTTGTGACACTGTGTACCTGACCAAGCTGGGAAACACCCTGAAGCTTAAGTGTGTCCTGAGGGACCCTTCCTGCTCCTGTGTCCAGAGCAGACCCCACTGGACTTCCAGCTTCCCAAGTGGGAACTGCATCCAGTAACTGGAAAACTTGAGCAGAGACTGGGGAGAATGGGGGACCATTTTGGCTCTGCTCTTGAAGAACATCCTTGAGTTTTGTAGAGGCTTTTGTTACAGAAGGATTGACCATCTTCTACTCAGAAATGGTTATCGTTCAACCTGTAGCATGTGAATGTGGATACAAGTCATCTCCAAATCCAACATCTTCCTCTGTGGAAGCCTTCCAATGATTTTACTGGGAGCCAAGGCACTGCTGGGTCTTAGTGCTCATGAACAGCTTCAGCATAGGAGCACTTGGCCATCCCACGATGGATTAAGCTATGGGTAGCTGTTAGGCATCAAAACACATTTGAAAACATAAAATAATCCCTCCATACATTGCAGGTATCAAGCAAGTTCTGACTGGAGCTGTCACTGCTCCTTATGGTCCAGGAGTGTCCTTAACTGGTCCTCTGTGGCTGTCAGCTCTTGGTTGGTGGCCGAGAACTCCAAAAGGTTGTCACCTGGAAGGCCAGTCTGCACCCTCGTTTCCTGGGTTTCTACCAAGGATCAAAGAAAGCCATCCAGTCTGGCCATAGCTGCTCTTCTCCCCCCATCTGTCCTCCTACATCCCTCAGCCCCCCATGTGCCCTCCAGCTTGCCCTGTCCCCAGTGCTGATCTCGTGGGTGAGAGGAAGGTGACTTGGTGCAAAGCATCAACTTCACAGCACTGGCTCTCAGAGCCGTCTGGTCCTAAAAGGGAGCATTTTTTGGAGAGCTATGAGCCTGTGCAAATAGGGCTTTATAAGGCAGCATCAGTAATATGGAGCATAACCTTCCTACCCACAAACATCCTGATAGCTTTTCTGGTGTGAGTTTGGCTTTGTAAGCCAAGCCAATCTGATCAGGAAAATCCTGGGGAGAAAACAAACAAGGAGCCCTGGGAGGAGGCTGGAAGTCGCTTTCCAGAGTCAGAGCACATGTTGTTTCTTAGACAATGATGCCACAGATGTGCCTTGGCTGGCTGATCTGTAAAGATGCAGCAGCCTGGCCACGGGGCAGAGGGGGCTTTGTCCCCATAGTCCTGTCTGCCCCAGCCCCATTTCAACCCCTCTTCCCTCAACAGCCACTGGGACAGGCTTCAGGATCATAAAGGAAATGAGGGAGCCCTCCGTGTCACCCTCAGTCATTCCTCCTTCCCCTTCTCTGTGCCATAAGATGGCATTTCAGGATCAGCTGCTTTTGTCCCGGTGCTGGTGCCACAGGTTGTGGAAAACCCTTTTTCCCCGCTCAGCAATGCCCCTCTCCTCCCAGCCACAACGTCTGCAGCTCCACACAGGGGGGAGAGGCTGAAGTCCCAGGGAAAGGACTCCTTTTTAAAAAATTTTATTTTCCTTCCATTTCTCAGCACCACCAGAGCCGTGTCCATCCCGTCTCGTTCCCCCCCCTCCCTGATAATGAGCTGTTGTCTTGTGCAGCATTGAGAGCTAAGTAAGCATGAAAAATTGGAACAATAAAGAAGTAGTTCTGGGACAGCAAAGCCCCTTGTTTGACAAGCCTAATTCCACACCCCCCAGCCTCATTTTCTTTCAACCACCTTCCCCCTCCTCGCTCCCCCTTTATTAAATGAACTGGCTTTTATTGGGGTGGAAGCTGGGTTTCCTTTTCCCCTCTCGCCTCCCCCTCTGTTCACATGTAATTTGGAGAGTTAATCTCCTCAGGCAGGAAATGTTGTTTCTTTCACTCTTTCTCTCCGGCCCTTTCCATTTGGCTCTTTTAATTGGGGCCCAGACCAAGGAAATGGCCACACCACAGAGCTTGAGCAGGAAGAGGGCTGGTTCTCCTGAGGGGCCCTGAGCATCCCCTCCCACTACCCCCTTCTGCAGATGCACCCTTTGGCCAAGGATGGGAGTACCCAGCTCCCCTTGGCTGTCTGGACACCCTGGTTGGCCTGGGGAATGTTGGGCTAGAGGTGCTGGTCAGCATTTCTGCTTCTTTTCCAAATCCCTCTCCTTGCTTCACATCAAGTCACCCAAAGATTTCAGGATGGAACATCACCCAGGACCATCTCGCCCAGCTCTCTGCAGTATGGAGGCACTTGTTTGATGATAGTTCCCATGGAATCCCTTTGAAAGACATGACATTGTAAAACCTCATGAAAATTCCCCATATATTTAATGATGCTTTTCCTCCAGTTTCTTCTAAAGAAAATAATTCAGTTTTAATGAAAAATAGAGCTGGGTTTCCATCCCAATCCTCTCTCTGTCTCATGTCTTTAGCTGAAGAAGATTTACTGGCAATGAGTGTGTGGGGACGTGGCCCAGTGGGGCATTATCTTGAGTGGTGCTGGTTCAATCAACTCATAGTACAGGAAACTGTGACAGGCAGGACTATGAGACCTGAAGGCTCAACACTCTTTAGATCACAGAATCACTCATGGAAGAGTTTGTGTTGGAAGGGACCTTCAATATCCTCTCGTTCCAAGCCCCTGCCCACAGCAGGGACACCTTCCAGTAGACTAGGTTTCTTCAAACCCAGTCCAACCTGGCCTTTAACACTTTCAGGAATGAGGCCATCCTTCAGAAAAGAGAAGTGAAATTGCAGTCCACACTTCACTTAAAGGCAGGGTAAGACCATGTTGAGCTTTTTTTAATAGAATATCCCAGGAAATTCATGGGAAAACCCCTCCCTAAAGTAGAGCAAAGCAGGGCAGATGCAGGCCCTTGGAGCCTGCAGCAGCCTCCAGGTGCTGACTTGGTGCTCTCCAGTGCACAGGGAAGCACAAGGGCACTTGTGATGGAAACAGCTGCTGGAGCCCAATCTGCTGCTCAGAGCAGAGTCCTGGTCCCACCATGCCCTTAGAATGGTGAAGAGCACTGGGAACAAGTCTTTGTGCCTTCCACACCATCACTTGGCTGCTTCCAGTTCCTCTGGAGACCCAGGGCCAGGAGAATGGAGTGTGGCTGCTTTCAGGCAGGGCTGAGAAGCTCTGGAGACTGCAGTCTCCTCCTAACCACATTCTGGCCTGACTATTCCCAGATCTTTGGCAGCCAAAAGCTTTTGGATTGCTGTCTGGCACTGTTCATCACTCCCAATAGTGCAGTGATTCATGCTGGGAGGCTCATTATTGTTGAATTCCCTCATCCCTCTACAGATAACCTCTGGAGGAGAGGATGTGCACTGTGCCCTGTGCACAGGCTGGTGGCCACGGGCTGCCCTGCTAAAGACAAGGAGAACCAAGGGCCACTGAGAGTGCCAGGCATGGAACAAGAGGCTGGGGTCTGGGAAAAGCAGCTGGAGTTTGGGAATAGCTAACCAGCTCCATGGTGCTGTCCTGAATGGGACAAAGGTTTGCTGGTCCATAGCGGGTGGGTGTCCAGCTCTGGAGTGGGAGGCTGGGTGACTGAGGACAGCGATACCTGAAAGGGGGATATCCTCACCCAAATGTGAACCCAGACTTGTTCATAGCCACGGTGTGTGAACCACTCAGGAGGGGGAGGGAGGGAGGGGAAATGTCCCTGCAGGCAGAAGTCACTGTGACCCAGAGGCTGCCATCTGCCCCCTCACTTTTTGGTGATGGTCTTAGTGCAGTGAGGACCTCAGTCTCCAGGAAGCTCAGCTCCCACAGAACCCCAAAGGGACAGACTCTTCTGGAAGAGTTTTTTAGGGAGTGTAGGAAATCCTGCTCTTCTCCATGCCCCTTGCCTCTCTCTGGGGACTCAGGAGCAGTGCCCAGCTTTGCCTGGCACAGGCAGGGGCTGTGCCTGTGTCATGGCTCAGTGACCTGGCCATGGGGCTGTGTGGGGAGCTGGCTTTGGAGAGACAGGTTGTTTTGTGCATGTATCCTGCCTGCAGGGACACTCATGTCATTCCCTGCACAGGTGCTGAGGGACATTGTGTTTTACCTTTTATTCAAAGCAGAATAAATCCCAGCAGCATCCCCATGGGCTGGCCAAAATGCTTGGCTGCATTTCCAGCACATCCTCAGGCCTTCACCTCCACTCCTCTAAAGCTTGACCACCTAGAAACAGCTAAGAGGTCTCGTGCTGGGCTGGGGTCAGGCTGTGGGAAGCAGGAAAAGGCAAGAGTATTGTGCTTGGAGCCTCCTGTGCTGGGCAGGGGGAGGACCAGCCTCCCCCAGGTATTCCAGCACCCCATGGCACTGGACCCTGGGTTCCAGGATCCAGGCACAAGCAGGCAGCTGACTTCCTCGCGCCTGTCCCAGCTGCCTTGGGAGGTGGCTCTTGCTCCTGGCTTGGACTGTAGCAGGCAGCAGTGGGTTCACAGACACAGGGCTGGGACAGGGCAGCTGCCCAGGGGCTCACAGGGGTGACAGGGTGCTGCTGGGCACCGGGGAGGCCTCTCATACTGCCTGTGTGTGGTGGGGAACAGTGACTGGGGTGGAAAACCTGGGGTAGAAGTTCCTCCTTGCAGAGCCCGGCTGGGATGGAGCCAGCCCTGTGCCAGAACAGGAGCTGCAGCACACGTGGCTGAGCATCCCTCCCACGGGGCACCCCAGGACCTTGCCCTGGTGCATGGGGGACACGGGGTGATGGGTCTGGCCTGGCTCATCGCTCCGGAGGGCGGAGAGGAGAGGGTTAACCCTCTGCCCCGGGTCCTCCTCTCGCAGAAGATGCTGCCACGCTCCCCAGCTCACCGCCTGCCGCCTTCCCCTCCCTCCCCGCTGCCCCTCAGAGCCCTGAATAGGGAATTAGCTTTGCCTGCGTTTAGACCTCTTAATTAGCTATTCTTTTTGCTGGGCCGTGGAAGAGGAGGGGCAGAGGAGACCCCCGGCCCCCAGCCGAGCCCTGGCCCCGCTCCTGCAGCAGCACAAAGGGGCTCAGCGGGCAGAGCCATCGGAGGGCGCTGGGGACGCCAGGACCTGTCAAAGCTTGTTTCCCACCTTCCAGAGCCAACCTTTTCTGTCCCAGCCAGGAGACAGCCTGCCTTAATTGGGCTGAAAATCTAATCATTTGTACCTCCGGGCCTGGGAAGGGGGCAGGGGTGGGTATGCAGGGGCTGGAGTGGGTGAGGGATGAGGGATACAGAGGCGGGAGGGGGGACGAGGGGGAAGCATGTAACAGGGAAAGGCAGAATGGAGATGAGGTAGAAGAGTCACGGAAAGGTTTTCAGAGGAGCTGAAAGGACAGAAGATTTAGTTGTTTAAGAAGTAAATTAAAAGTTATTCTTATGAAATGGGGGAAAAAAGTGAGAGCAACTGATGAGTTGAAGGGAAAGAGCAACAAAACGTATGTTTTCCTGATCTCCATTTGCTGATAACTCCACCAAGATCCCTGAGATCCTCACCTGTCCCACCAGCATCCAGCGTCTGAGATGTCCCTGCACCACAGGAGTTGCATCTGCATGGCCCTGCTCCCCTCCCAGCCTCTGCTTTTTTCTGACTATGGCTTTGGCACTGGTCTCTTGTCCCTTGGGTGCTGCAGACTTACCTCTCCCATCTCAAAATAACATGAGTGAGCCTTGCTCAAAAGAGAAGAGCAGGGAAAACTTCCCAGGACCAGCTGTGCCCCCTCTGCCATTGCCCGTGGTCGGGGGCACTGGCTGCTCTGCTTTACTTCAGCTAAAGCTTTCCCAAAGCTCAGGCTGCCCATGCTGCCCGTGCCCAGGGGACAGGCTGGGGTGGTGCCAGCCAGAGTGCTGGGCTGTGTTCAGCTCAGTGCTTAAGGCCTTGCCACCCACCTGCGTGTGCAGGCTGGGTTTGTGGAGTGGGGACCAGCCCCAGGTCCACAGCACCTTTCCAGGGCTACTCCTGTGCTCCCACCACCTACACCCTTTCTGCCTCAGACACCTTCATTCACACAGCTGCTTGAGTCCTCCCCATCTTCAGGCTTCCTATTTGCAGGCAGTCTTAGGGACAAGCCTGTGAGCACAAGGCCATCCAACAGCTTGTGTCTTTTCTTCTCAATTTCTTCAGTACTGGAGGTTTCACAAGTAATCTCAAGCCATACTTCTGTAACCACCTTCTGTTTAACGTGACAACATTTCATGTCTTCGAAATAAACCACAGAAATCCAGATTCTATGTGTTCATGGCCCCTCTCCTGTTCTATACAAAGCAACAGTATTTTCCTCACAGTTGTTCCTCTGCTGCTCCAAGCTTTGGGTTTAATTACTCAAGAGAGTCTTATTAAATTCTTATCTTTTCTTTGCCGAAGGTTTATCAAAACACAAAACCAAACCCCACAGTCTTTGCCAGAATTTCATTCATTTGCTTTCCATAGAGGATCCAGACCTTCATGCCTGTGCAAGGGAGGGTGAAGGAAACACCTGGGAGAGGAGGCTGCACGCTGAGGCTCTGTCCCCTCCTCTGCACCAGCCTGTCCCAGCACTCCCATGCTCCCTGCCCAGCATCCTAAACCAGAACACAGACACAATCACAGGGCCAGACTAAAGGGTGCAGCTGGATAAGCAGAAGAGAAGGAGGCACCAGAGCAGCCCTGGATCATGGAGGAATGGATACACTGATAAGGCACAGCTGTCTGACACAGTCTGTGGACTCCTTCACAGAATCACAGAAGTTTTAAGGTTGGAAAAGCCCCCTAAGATCATCGAGTCCAACCACTAACCCAGCACTACCAAGGCCATCACTAAACCATGTCTCCAAGTGACACATCTACATTTTTTTTTAACTCCTTCAGCAATGGTGACTCCACCACTACCATGGCTGCCTGTGCCAGTGCCTGACCACCCTTTCAGCAAAGAAATTTTCCTCAATATCCAATCTAAACCTTCCCTGACACAACTTGAGATCAATTCCTCTTGCCCTGTCCCTGTTCCCTTGGAGCAGAGCCCGACCCACCCTGGCTGCCCCCTCCTATCAGTGAGATGCAGAGACCAAGAAGGTCCCCCCTGAGCCTCCTTATCTCCAGGCTGAGCCCCTCCAGCTCCCTTGTGCTCCACCCTCTTACCCAGATCCATTGCCTTCTCCGGACATGCTCCAGTGTGTCCATCCATCCATGCCAAGGGATGCTGTAGAGATACAGGGTAAAAAGGATCAAGAGTGGAGACTCCAGCCAAAAGAACCCGGGGCAGAGAGAGAGTCCTGAAAGTGAGCCCACCTCGGTCCAGTGGACATGAAAAACCCCCTCAGTGTAGGGAAGAGCACAGAGTGCCAGGAAAGAAGAGAGATGAGAGAGCCTGGAGAGCTCCCGACGTGTGCAGACACTGAGCCCCGCGGGGATGGAGAGGGGAGGCAGCAGGAGCTGGAGCACACGGTGTGGGGTGGGGAGGCTGCCCACTGCTGTGACCACAGCCCCTCTGTCAGCCCATGGCACAGCTGGATCAGCTGCCTGGCAGTCTGCCAGGATGGGATGTGTTCTCTACAGGCAGTGACAGAGTCCCGGCATCCGTTCTGCTCCACTAGCACCTCAGGGCTGTGGATAAAAAGCCTGCAGAGACAGATATTTTATTGCTGGGAGTCAGGAGAAGCAAATGCTCAGCAGGACTGGTCTTGGTGGGGCAGGCACGGATTTGGCTCAGTGCTCCTCCAGCTCAGGAGCTCCCCAAAGTGTAAGGACAGGACAAGCCCAAAACGTGCACAGGCTTGTGAGCGGGAAAGGGCACAGAGGGTCTGAAACTATGAAGTGAAACAAGGGAAAGTGCTGGATTCTGCCCCTGGGATTGGACCCCAGGTGTACAGAGTGGGCAGTGAGATGCTGGAAAGTAGTGCCAGGAAAGGGACTTGGGGATCCTCATCAATGGCCAGCTGGCCACGAGCCAGCAGTGCCCTGGAGCCAGGAGGGACATCCCTGACCTGGGGGCATCAGGGGAGGGAGGGGATTGTCCTGCTCTGCTCTGCACTGGGGTGGCCTCACCTGCAACATTGGGGCAGTTTGGGGGGACACCATGGAAGAGATTGAGCCATTGGAGAGTGTCCAAAGGAGGGACACAGAGATGGGGAAGGGCCTGGAGGGGAAGGTGTGAGGACACTGAGGGCATTTGGGGTGTTCAGCTGGAGAAGGGGAGGCCGAGGGGAAACCTCATTGCAGGTCCAGCTTCCTCGGAAAGGGCAGAGGAGGGGCAGGCACTGCTCTCTGCTCTGTGGGGACCAGGGACAGCACCCAGGGAATGGCTGGAGCTGTGTCAGGGCAGGGTCAGGGGGGATCTCAGGACAAGGTTCTCCCCCAGAGGGGGGTGGGGACTAACCAGGCTCCCCAGGGCAGTGGGCACAGCCCCGAGGCTGCCAGAGCTCCAGGAACATGTGGATGATCCTCTGGGGCACTGGGGGTGACTGCTGGGGCTGGGGCTGTGCAGGGCTGAGGGTTGGACTTGATGATGCTTGTGGGTTCCTTCTAGCTCAGCATATTCTGTGATTCTACAATTGTGGGAGCTACTCACCTTGCAGCAGCAGCATCTCTGGGGGATTGTGTGCAACGGGGGGGTTTCAAGCCCTGGTTTTAGAGGGTTAGTTTGGGAGAGGCAGCTCGGAAGCGATGCAGGAGAGCACACAGCTGGGACCACACAGGGTGCCAGGATCCTCAGAACTCCCATTGCACAAGGAGAGCAGTAGCATGGACTGCCACAGGTCCTGGGTCAACTGAGGTGGCTCTGTCCCAGCCAGGGATGATGACAAATTGCAGACAGAGAGGGGCAGGCGATCCACCCCTGTGATACTCTTCCATCTCCCAGCAATCGATGCCTTAGTGACTTCCTGAGCCAGGAGTGGTATTCGTGCCACTCTGTGTAACAGCCACCACTGAGTCTGCCCTCAGTGAATTTGTCTAATCTCATTTCAAAGCCCTGTGTATTTTTGGCCTGTGTGGCATCCTGTTGGCCATGAGGTCCACAATTTAATTACACGTCGTGTAGGATAGTAATGCCTTTGGTCTGTGTGGAACACAGGGCTGGCTCATTTCATTCATAACTTCTCTCTGTTACCCCATCTTCCTGATTCCAGTGGAAATTAGTCAGCAAAATGCTGGGAACTCCAGTGACTGGTGTCCTTTTAGCTGGAGGAGTCTTTGGAGGCAGGCAGCCAGGGCTGGCCCTGGTGGAACACTTGGGGAGTTATAGAATCATGGAATCTCCTGCATCAGAAGGGACCCACAAGAATCATCGAATCCAACTTCTGGTCCTGCCCAGGACACCCCAACAATCCTACCCTGTGCCTGAGAGTGTTGTCCAAACATTCCTGGAGTTCTGGCAGCCTTGGTGCTGTGCCCACTGCCCTGGGGAGCCTGTTCAGTGCCCACCACCCTCTGGGGAAGGAATCTTATCCTGATATCCAGCCTAACCTTCCCCTGACACAGCTTCCTTTGAGCTGAAGGAGAGCTTGGATGCCAATGTCCAGCAGGGACAGAGGGTCTTGGAGGATCTGGGCTGGTGATGCTCCTTGCCATCCTGCTGCAGCTGGGAGCAGCTCTGGGAGATCTGTATGGAGAGTAGGAGCGTGAACTCCAGGGATTCATGAGCACTGAGGTTCCTGGGGCAGTTTTTGTCACTGGTTGGAGATGTAAAGCTTGGGTGGGGCAAGGAATCAGTGTGTGTATGACACCAGAGTGAGGTCTTGAGGCAAAGCAGGGTCACAAGAAGAAGGCAAGAGGACAGACTGTGGTGGTGCTGGAGCTGGGCACAGCTGTAGAGAGGAAACCTGGAGCAACTGCTGCCGTGTTGCCCTGGAGTGGGACTGCCTGGAAAAGGGCAGCAGTAGGTACCCTTGGGGCTTCTTCTGCCAGCCAGGTCCAGGTGGTTGCTCTAAGACCTCCAGTCAGTGCCCTCTGACCTCTACTTGTTGGTAGCTCAGTAACAGAGAAGCTGTGGCTGCCCCATCCCTGGAATTATCCAAGGCCAGGTTGGAAGGGACCTGGAGCAACCTGGCCTAGCAGAAGGTATACCTGTCCATGGCAGGCAGTGGGATGAGGTGAGCTTTAAGGACCCTTCCAACCCAAACCAGCCTGTGATTCTATGATTAACAGAGATGTAGCCACTCCTCTTTAACATCCCTCCTGGTATATCTGACTGTAATCTCCTGGGAGCCAAGGGGACAAAAGGCACTGTTTGAATAACCACTGTCCAAATCTTTCCAGCTAAGCCAAACAGTTACAAAACAAGACAGACAAGGTGATGAGCTACAGAACAAGATACTTAATTTTAGTAGATTATCCCATTCAGCACATCCACAAAGCCTGGCTCCAGCCAGGCTCCAGCACAGCCAGGCTCCAGCCAGGTCCCAGCCAGTGCTCCTGGCACAGGTACAAGCATCAGGTTTATGTTGTTTCTTGCTTGCACTACTATTGCTTCTGGCTTTGTGCAAGAGTCAAGAGTGCAAGAACACAGCAGGAGTCCTGGTGGTGACCAGGAGGGGATGGGACAATGAGTGTGGCTGTCTGAAGGCACTGAGAAACACGGCTGTAAGTTGACTTGGTTAATTCAAGTTGGCCCGAACAACAAGGAATGTCCTTTGGCACAGAACTTCAATAAATGACTCCTCACTGGACAAAAACTGCCAGCCCCCTGTTGTGACCTGGTGCAGCTTCAGGGCTGGGCTGCACATGAGCATGGAGGGAAGGGCAGGATGATCTCCTTCAGCAAGTGCTTCCTTCCTCACTTGTCTCCAGCAGGGAGCTCACATCCTCTCTGCACCACCCTGCCTGCCAAGCCCCCGGACAGCATGTGCTGCAAGGGGTCGTCTCTCATAACCCTTCCTTCCCCTCACTCTTCAAATCCTATTCCCTGTAGGCAGCCAGGTGCTGGAGCAGGAAAGTCTGGACAGTGATGGATCATATCTTTTAGATGAATATTTTATTGCTTTTCTGTTAAATGCAGATTCAGGCAATCAAGACTGAACTTAGAGGAAATTAAGGAAACAGTTTCCTGTGGAGAAAAGGAGGGCTGTGAGGGTGATGATCCAAGGCTTCTGATTTCCTTACCAGTGTTTGTTGGAGAGGTCACTGTTTCTCCTGGGGGAGCACACAGAGCACCCAGCCAAGGTGGTGTGGACAGAAGGGATTTCTTCCTGGATGGGAAGACACTGCAGAGCCCATCCTCACACTGGAGCAGACATTTCATAGCTCTTCCCTGCTCTATGTTATTTCCTCCCTCTGCTTATTCTTTGCTGATGCCCCTGAAATGTCCATGAGGACAAAGGCCACGTCAAAGTGTCAGCTGCACCAAGAGCATTTCTCTTGCTCCCTTTGTGATCCCCTCTGGGGTTTTTGAAAGACCCAAGAGCTTCTGGAAGCAAATCAGCATCTTCTGCATGGGGTGAGGGGGAGTGAGACGAGCCAGGGCAGAGCAGCAGCTCCTTGCACCCACCAAGGGCTGGAGCCAGGGCTCAGCTCCACTGCCCCTGCATTTGAACTCCTTTACCACTAACTTTCTGGCTGCAGGGAATGACTGACAGAGACTGATGGTGTCTCTGCCTGAGTGTAATCTTAGAGCCGACTGGATTTGGGAAATCTCTTTCATTGCTTTAAAAAAATAAGCAAGTGACTAGACTGAAGGGTCCCGATTAACTGGGAAAATCTGGGCTAAAATGCAAATGCCTTCTCAGGTTCTGGCCCCTGCAAGCCGTGCCCTGTGTCCCAGGGGAGGGTGGCCAAGGCAAGCCCAGGCTGCAGCATGGGAAGCACAGCCTGATCACGTCACTGCCATGTCAACAGCTCCCCTCCAAGCCATCTAGGTCTGGAGAGGTCTTTGGAGCACTTAGTAGGCACTGGGATGTTCTGCTGGTCCTGCCAGCCCTCCCCTGCAGGTCCTGGCTGTGCTGCGGGGTGCTCATTCCCTCCAACAGCTGCCTTTGTCCCGGGCATCTCTGAAGGGAGAGTTACAACCGGTCAGAGATGACGTTATTACGTTGAATTGTTATTCACAGGCAGGCTTTCTCAAACAGGAATTCAGGGAGGATTTGGCACCCACCCCCTGGCTCTGCCAGTTCCCTTCCCGCCAGGTCCCTGAGTCACCCAGCCCTGTGTTTATCTCCCTACATCTCCACAGCATCTCAGGGACAAGCAAAGCTGGAACTGAATCAAGAGAAAACAAACAGGCTGGCAGAACACAGCTGAAAGGAGGCTTCATGGGTGCAATATACACTCCCCCAGGGGTTTGACCAAGGCCTGTGGAAAGCTGGAAAGCTGTCGTTCCCACAAATTTTGAAGCAGGTAGCAGGGCTTCCTGCCTGCATGCAGGAAAGCTGGGATGCTGCTCTGTGTCTTGTGTTAGAAAGACTTTTGTCAAACATATAACCTTGTCTCCTGTGGCTGAAATAAATTGAATTTTCAGACTGGAGGAAGAAATGTCAGGTGGAGCATCGGCAGCAGCAGGATTCCTGGCTGTCTGGTGACAAGGCTGAGGGAAAAACAGGAGTCAGGAGGCAGTTGGATGGTGGTTGAGAAGCTGCAACTCAGAGCTGGTGCAGCCTCCAGCGTTGAGCTGTAGAGGATGCTCCAAGCTGCTACCAGGTCCCACCTTAGAGGTGTGTGTGTGAGGTGTTCCAGGGTGAAGAGAAATCTCTTCCATGAGGAGAATCTCCTGAACACCAGCAGCCCTGCTCTGCCCCTCCTGGCTTTGGGACAGGCTTTGTTGAGGGATGAGGTGGCTCAGTGCTAATCGCTCACAGGGGCACAGCCAACATCCCTGGGATTTAAACATGAAAGGAACCTTTCCCTCCTGCAGCCCGTGTGGAGCCGACTCTGCAGGGATTGGGAGGCTGGAGGAGCAGATCAGAGGGAGACGTGGCTGTGTGTTAGGAAAAGGTTCTTCCCCCAGAGAGTGGTAGGGCACTGACGAGGCTCCCCGGGGCAGTGGGCATGTCCCCCAGTCTGCCAGAGCTTAAGAACTGTATGGACAATGCTCTGAGGTACGTGGTGGGATTGTTGGAGTGTCCCATGCAGGGCCAGAATTTGGCCAGAGTGATCCTTGTGGGTCTCTTCCCACTCAGGAGAGTCTGTGTTTCTGTGAAGAGTGACCTCCTCAGGGACAGCACGAGGCCACATGCTGGCAGAGGATCCCATTTTCCACCCTGTGTCAGCTCCTGCCTCCTGCTGCTTTCCATTAGCCTCTCCTGGGCAGGGACCCATGTCACTGCAGTGAGAAATGTCTCTCCTGGAGCTACGTGAAACAGGAGAAAGCAAACCCAGGGACCCCAGAACTGACCTTTGCCCCTTGTACAGGAGAAGCATCAGGATTTGGCTGTACCCTCCTAGGCTTAGTGGGTCCAGTTCCTCAAAAACACTGAGGTTCCCTGACTCCTGCTTATTTAAACTGCCAGACCCTCATAGCCCTGCCCTCCTCTGATGCTTTAGTGATGGGGGTGAGCAGTGCTGGAAGGAGCAGATGCCTCTCCTTGGGAGAATCTCTGGGATGGAGCTTCTCAAAGCTTGTGAGCAGGTTAGAGTGGCTCTCTAAGAAGATCCAGCAAAGGCTGTGCTCGTGGCAGTTTGGAGCAAGGTGCTCTGAGACCCCACGGTGGGGTCGAGTGAGGGGCACAAGCCCCTCACTGTGTCAGCTGGTGAAGGATTCCCACGGGCAGCATCCCAGCATGGCTGTGGGAGCATGTCTCTGCCTCCTGAGGCCACCCACTGGGGGAACATTTGAAGAAGGAAAAAATCAAAGCAGATAAAAAACCCTTAAAGGTTTAAAAACCTTGAAGGCAAAAAAAAGAAGACAGAAAAAAATTCACCCACGAACCTTTACCTTCAGTTCAACTCCCTGGACACAGCCCCTTTGCCAGGGGGACAGGGTATGTTGGGTTGCCAGGCTGGGGAGCAGATGCAGCTTATCAGGTCACCCAAGTGCCTTGGAACCTCAGCACAGAGGTGTCCCAGGGTAGCAGTGCATCAGCTGATGCAAGAGGAATAGAGATGAGCACAGGTGACTGAACCTCTGGAGTACTCCCTCTGCACCCTGCGTGAGGTCAGCAACCAGTGCTGAGTCCTGCCCAGCTTGTCAGCTCTGCTGGAGCTCCCTGAGGTCCCTCCAGCACCCATCAGTTACAGCCGTTCCCTCCAGCACACATCAGTTACAGCCACAACCTGGTGTCCCTGGGAGCATCCCTGCCCTGGTGCTCCTTTGGCCCCCAGTTCAGTGTGATGGACACAGCCCTGCACCTGCAAGAGAGCCTGGAGCACGTTGGACTGGGGATGGAAGACCAGGCTGGTGCCAACCTGCCAGGGCCCTGCAGGAAGGAGAACTTCAGCCGGCACTCAGGGCAGCAGGAAAAAAAGTACTGTGTCTTGCAGCAGTGTTTGCTGGGGGGCGGCTGCATGGATGGGGAGTGGGCTGGGGGTGGGCTGTAGGTGGATGTCTGGTCTGGCTGCAGTTGGAGGACATTCCTCATGGCACATGTGTTGTGCAGGGCTGTTGCTTGTCAGTGGACCTGGCAATGCTGAGTTAATGGTTGAACTCAATTATCTCAGAGGTCTTTTCCAACCCTAATGACTCTGTGATTCTGTGTCCTGTTCATCTGCATGGCAAGAGCTCCCATCACTGGCCACCAGGTCTTCCTGTATTCCAGAGTGGCACAAGGCTTGTCAGAGCAGAAAGGCAATGGTGGCAAATTTGTTGATGCCTGGTGTCACCAGGCTGGCCTAGGGCTGGTCATCTGAGTCTGGTTTACACAGATTCTCCCTGGAGAGAGTCTTAGGGAGCCAGAGCTGCTCCCTGGCATGGCCACCCTTGGTGGCAGTCCATGTCCCCAGGGCATGCTCCAGCCCTTCTATTAGGGACATTTTCAAAAAATAGCTGTCCTGAGCAGTTCTCTCTGTCTTGGACTGGTGTTGACAGCAACTGCCACGTACAACATGATGTGGCAGCATTGCTCTGTGTCAACACATGTGGTGATAGATGTGTGCCAAGCGGGCAGAAATCTCAGAGCTCCATGTTGCTGTTTTTTAACATTGGCAGAGGTCCAGGGATCATTCCTGGTCTCTGCACCGAGCAGTGTTCCTCCAGGTCCCCTAGGAGAGGAGAGCTCACCCTGGGGAATTTCAGGGGGCTCCATCCTGATATCCCAGCTTTTGCCAAGCCCCCGGGCTGTGCTGTGGATGCTTTGGGCTGGAGGTGGGTCAGGAAGGTCAAACTGTTCCAACAAACACTTTCCTTCTGCTGGAGGGTAAGATCTCCTTCCCACGAGTGGGGGATCACAATGACATGATGTGTGTGAATGTTTACAGGGCCAATGACAATCAAACTGTTGATGGCTGCAAGTGGAACAACCCTCCTCCTTCCTTCCTGCAGCAGAGGACACCAGACTGGTCAACACAGTCCATTGTAATCACCACCAATGATTTGAGACCAACCAAACCTTTAGCTCAAAGCAGCCTTCTTCGTCACCTTGGGCATCATCTTTCCTGGTTGTCCAGGCTATAGGTTGTAGTAAATTGGACATGATCAACTCCAGGCTGTAAGGGAGGAAATCCCCCCCACCCTAAATTTATTCCCATGTAATGGTGATAGGATAGGCTTTTGGGAAGCATTTGGGACATCTGGCCCTACTGGAAAAGTGCTAGAAATTAGGCAAACTGCTAATTGGGACTGGTAGAGTAATTTTGGGCTCCCAAGTGAGGCGGGTTGGAGTGAGCGGTGTCAGGTAGACCCAGGTGATGCAACCAGTGCAGAGTGGGCATTCACAGCACAAACTCCAGGGAGTTGAAGGGGAATGTAAGGTACAGCTGTAGAGAAAACAAGTTGGTACTGGGCCTGGTGTATGGCAGGAAATAAGTTTGGACCACAAATCACAGAATGATAAATTCCTTCAAGTTAGAAAAGCCCTCTAAGATCATTGAGTCTGACCATTAAATGAGCATTGCCAAGGCCACCACTAAACCATGTCCCCAAGTGCCATATCCACATGTTTTTTGAACACTTCCAGGGATGGTGACTCCACCACTGCCCTGGAAAGGAGTGAGACAGCAAGGGATGGGGCACAACACTGTGGTGCCAAGAGGGAGAAAGTCACAAGGAGCTTGAAAAATAGAAAAATACATCATAATCAGGACAAAATAAAAGAATGCCAGGAAACCACTCTACTTGATACAGAGAAAATGCACTTCTGAGGCACAAATAATCCCATCCTCAGAGCTTCAGGGTGTGTTTTTCTTTTTCCCATCAGCTCTTTTGAACCTCTGGGCTCAGTGCAGGGTAAGTGCTGGGATGGTGCTGATCTCCCAGTGAGGTTCTACTGGGACACTGTTATCTCAGTTTCTCAGAGGAGGCCTTTGCCAGATGATCCTTTCTAGTCCCCCTGGGGAAGGGCAGCTCTGGGCAGCCAGGGGGGGTTTGTTGGGGCTGGTGGCCCAAGGCTGTGGAGGAGGAAGTGGAGGTGAACAGGACAGGTACAAGACCTACATAGATTTCATCAGAAGGTGACTGGGATCACTATTCTTGCCATCCCATGTCTCTTCCCATCCCATTCCTGATCCCATCCTGATGGGATGGGAAGAGGAAACATATGAGCTGATAACTTCATTAATACCAGGACTATTGAACTACTCACAGAAATTCAGTAGCTCTGTGATGAAAGTGAGGGACAGTGTGTGTGTCCATGTCCCCTTCATTTGACCCTTATGGTGACATTTTTTCCCTTGGAGAATTTGGCCAGCTGAAGACTCACTGCACAGATGTCTGTGCTGAGTCATAGAACCACAGAATAATTTAGATTGGAAAAGACTTCTAAGATCATCAAGTCCAACACTACCAAGGCCACCACTAAACCATGTCCCTAAGTGCCACATCTACATGTCTTTTAAATACGTTGGGGAGTGGTGCCTCAATCACTTCTCTGTGCGTTTTTTCTAATGCTTGACAGCCCTTTCAGTGAAGACATTTTTCCTAATATCCAATCTAAACTCCCCTGGTGCAACCTGAGGTCATTTCATCTCGCCTTGTCACTTGTCACTTGGAAAAAGAGACCAACATCCGCCTCACCACAACCTGCTTTCAGGCAGTTACGGAGAGGGATAAGGTCTTTCCTCAACCACCATTTCTCCAGGCTAAACAACCCCAGCTCATCAAACTCCTGCTCTAGACCCTTCACCAGCTTCACTGCTCTCCTTTGGAAGCACTCCAGCACCTCAGTGTCATCACTGGCAGCATTGGTGGCTGCGTGGCCTTTGCTGTGCCCCTCACCTTCTCCAGGGTGTGGGGCCAGCCAGCTGCTCTCAGCCTCTGAGTGTGCCCTGCTGGCAGCACACGGAGGAGCTGGGAGCTGCTGTGGGAGCCCTGCCAACCACTTGCCATGGCATACTTTGGGAACCATTCCTTTGGACACACTGAGAGAGCAGGGTAATGTATTTCTCCTGGAAAATAAACATATCTCTAATGAAAACCTGGTGCACTGTCAGAGTTTTTTTTTGTTCTCTAAGTGAAAATTAGGGCTTTTGTCTTGTCAGACCCAAGCCCTTCCTCATATTTGCTTTGCCAGCCTATCAGCATTATTTGTCAAGCATAGAGTCTGTGAAATTTAAACAAGCACACAAAAAGCAATGAAAAAAAATCCAACACCAGAAGAGGCAAAGGACACTTGGCTGGGAATTCTGTACCTCTTCTCTTCTCTTCTCTTCTCTTCTCTTCTCTTCTCTTCTCTTCTCTTCTCCTTTCCACTTCTCTCCTTCTCCTCTTAATTTCTTTTCTTTTCAGTTCTCTCCTCAGTTTCTTGTTCCCAAGTGTGGGCTTCCTGCACTCTTAACTGGGCAAGAGACTTTTGCATGGTTTAAGGTGTGGATATGAAGCTTCTGTGCCTACAGCTGAAGGAATAGGAATGGCTTTGTAACAAAGAGAGTTTTGCTCTGTATCTCTATCCCTGATTTTGACTTAAATTAATGCTGCCCAACACAAGATAAAAAACTGTCAGCTGAAAAACTGTGTTGCTAAGAGAGTATCACTAATGCTTTGCTGCTATTCAGAGTTTACTTGCTTATGGAGCCTTCCAGTGAAAACAGAGTTTCAAATGTGAAATAGAAATGCCCTTTCACTTTTGTCACAAAATTTTCCAGGTCTTCTTTAGCTGGAAAAAGGATGCCCGATAAGGGAAAGAAGCAAAAATAAGCAGCTTGCAACCATTTTAGCCTTCAGAAAGTGCCTTTAACATCACATCTTTCTTCTTACATGGAATTATTTTGATAAGGCTTTTCTGTATAGGATATGCACCCTTTCCAACTTTAAATCCTTTAATTAAGGGCTAGATTGGGAGCTGGGCTGTGTGCCCACAGGGAGCAGTAAGAGAGAGGTATGTGAATGCATAGCACTGCTCAGCCTCTTGGTCTACACACACAGCCGTAAATATAATAAAGCTCCAGTGCTGCGTGGAGAGGAGAGGAGAGGAGAGGAGCATGGGATGGGGAAGAAGATGG
>VXAU01003846.1:238473-260826 GCA_013399695.1 Formicarius rufipectus
AGTATTTGTGGGTGGTTTTTTTTTTTGGGGGGGTGGGTTTTTGGGGGGTGGTTGATTGTTGTTTTAGGTTTGTTTTTTTTCTTTTCCCCACCCCCCAGCGTGGGATGGGGGAAGATGAACAGCTCTGGGGTTTTTCTGGGGGAGGTTTTCTTTTGGTTTTTGTTTTGTTTTATTTTTTGTTTTCAATTTTTTTTTTATTTCTCTTTTTTTATTTTTTTTTTGTTTTGTTTTTAATTTGTTTTTCCTTGGACTTCTTTTAATGTTATTTTNATTATAATTATTATTGTTATTATTATTATTTTAAAGACATAGGACCACATTTTAAACCCATCCCCACAAAACCCGAGCACTTCCCTGCCGAAGGGAAGGGCATACATTTCCTGTAAAGATGATTTTATCTAAAGGAGAAAAGAGGCGGGGGGGGTACAAAAAAGAAAAGCAAGAACGACAGCATCCCTGAAGACGGTTGTTTCTCTGTGCTGTATTTTTTTGTCTTCTTCAGACTTTGTCACTGATGTTTGAACTAATTTGCCAAGCTCTCTAGGTTTGGGGGGTTTTTTTAAGTGTATAACAATTAATTAAGGAGGAAATTTTAAAGAAAAGTACAAATCTATGAAAGAGTGGAATTGTTTTGTTGTGTGGGAATACATATAGTCGTGTAGAGGTGTTAAAGGAAATTTTCTGTGTACAGTTTATTTATTTTTAACGTTTGTGTATAGGAAAAAAAAAAGCTAGAGATTATGCCAGAAACTATTGGAAATGTTTACTTGAATATTCCTTTAAAAACATATCAATGTAAATATGAGCTATCACTGATCAAAACATTTTTAGCAATAAACTCTATCTTTGAAGAAAACCCCCGTGCTGCACCCCAGCTCCCTGGGAGACCAGCAGAGACGCGGATTCTTGCTCGGAGCAGGTGATGAGTAAAGGGCTTTGGCTGGGCCACGCTGGCGTAAATCGCGAGACACCTCGAAGGTCGGGACAGCTCCGCCGCCTTCTGCCTCTCCGGGATCCCGCTCTGGGGTTTCTTTGCGTGTATAACCTGTTGGGGAGACTAAAAAACCACAGACGGGAGAGAAATGTCTCGTAACGCATAAAAGAGCTGCGATGACCCGGACTGGAGGTGTCATCTGGAGTCCTTGGGAGATTCCATGCTCTGCGGCTCTTGGATTCGGCTCTCCCGCTGGCAGTGGAAGCGGTCGAGGTTACTGCCCCGGCCATCAAAGCGTCTGACACAGCTTGGCAGCCCCGCGTGTGTCAGAACAAATGTTTTTTCTCGGCTGCCGCCACTAGCACAGGAGGGAAGGATGGAGACGAGCCCTGCGCCCGGCTCTGCTGCCCCGACGGAGCGCCGGGGCTGGCACCTCTGGCTGTGTGCGGGCTCAGGAGGAAGCGCTGACCCTGCGGTGGCGCAGGGTGTCCTCAGCTCGTGTGCCGGGGCCGAGGGGAACCCCAGCGGAGCCCGTGGAGCCACGTCGAGGCAGGGACGGGCTGGCTCCGCACGGCGGGCAGGCTGCCGGCAGCCGGGCTGGGGCGGAGCGCAGCGCTGGGGAGCGGGGGCACTGGCAGTGCGAGCCCGCTCCCGACGGAAGATCTGTCTGTCTGTTTGTCTGTCTGTCTTGTCTGTCTGTCACAGGGCTTGGAGTTGGGCCCTGACGAGCTGCCAGGCCAATCCCCAGCGTGTTCCGCGTGGGCTGGTGGTGCTGGAGGGGAAGGTCTGGCCGTTTCCTCCCGTGTCTGAAACGCGCCCGGCAACCCCGAGGAACAAACTGCTGCTGAAGGCTTTTGCCAGTGAGGAGCCACGCTCTGCCAAGCTGGCTGTGGGATGGTGGGGAGACCCTGTCCCCGTCCAGCTCGGCATGCAGCAGAGGAGAGCAGCAAGACACTGAGCCCGTGGGAAGGCACCAGGACCCTCTGAGGGGTCTGGCTCGCATCCCTCCATCATTCTTGGAAAGGACTGAGGTCCACCAAGCCCCATGGAGCAGGTCTGCAGAGCTGGAGGTCACACACAGATTGAAGTCAAAACAGGGAGAGAGCTTTAGAGAAGGGCATGGTGGGGACAAGACAAGAGGGACAGTGACATTCAGTAGCCCACGTCCCTACAGAGCCCTGTGGCCACCCGCTCGGCCCCATGTGAGGAGACAGGTTGGCTTTTCCATGCGTTCATCAGTGAGAGACCGGGAAAGGGGGGGATGCAGAGGTCAGGGTGAAAAGGAGACCTCGGCGAAGGCAATGTGCAAAACATCAGGGGCATTTGGGAGAGGAAGGGGAAAGCTCATTTTGCAAGAGGAACAACATCTGTGGTGTGGGGGCCGAACATCTGTAGGAGGGAGCATGGGGGGAGGGCATTCTGGGAAAATATTTCTGACATAATCCCAACAGTATCTGGTGTGTTGGGATTTGGTTACAAATGGCCCTCTAACGTCTTTGTGCGTTTTGTTCTGCTGGTTCCAGGGGCACACAGAGACCCCTGCTTTGTGCTAACCTGGGAAATAAACCATTCGCTGGGCTCAATGGCTGAGTTCAGTTGCACGGGGAAGGTGGGGGTTGGGAACGGGGAAGGCGAGATTTGTGTGAACTCCAGCAAGAACCAGCTTAAAAGCCTCCGTGCCATGTGCTGGAGGGAGGAGGGGGGCTGCCTCCGTCTCTGGGGAGAACTCAGTGGTCCCGCTTGAGATGACAGCTCGTCTGGAGGAGAAAAACATGAGAGCCGAGGTGCTCGGTGTAGACCAGAGCCAGGGAGCAGAGGACACCCACAGGGTGGGTGCCAGCTCACCAAGTCCTGCTCCGCCAAATCTGCTGTGGCACTGGAGCGTGGTCACCTCGTGCCGATTCGTGGCCACCTCGTGTCAAGGAGCCTTCTGCTCGGCTGCCCCGGGAGGTGACGAGTCGGGCGTGTGACAGTCAGGCCATGGGCGTGATGGCTCGCCTTGTCTGCCGAGCCTCAAAGGAGAGAAAGACAAAGGGGAACAAGCCTGGTTCTTTGGTGTGGTTATTGCATTGTCTCCCCAAGCTGCTTGTGATTAAGGGATGAGCTGTGGGGGGAAGGGGGCAGAACAGGCAGAACCGACAGAACCCTGAGATATGGTGGGTTCCAGCTTCTGAAAGCGTGGGCCTTTCCCCGTGCGCTGCGGGGTGGCGGCCTGGGAAAAGGGTTGGAGTACCAAGGGTGGGTGCCATCCTCTAACCTGGTCCCCACTTGTCATTACATTGGCAGGAGAGGTGCAGGGCCGTGGTTGCACAGTGTGCACACCTGCCCTGGGCACCCGGCCATGCCTCTGCTCACCAGGGTTGGCAGGGGGGCCGTGTCCATGCCCTGGGAAGCTGCAGGGAGCCCCATGCTTTGCAGTCCCCCTTCTCCACGCTGAGTCTCCAGACTTAAGCAGAAGGTGGTTAACTGGAGGATCAGCTCTTTTACCCCTTCATCCTTCAGGCAAGGCAGAGCACATGTGATGGAGGAAGATCCACAGGACCTGAGGGCTGTCCCCTGTCCTGCAGGCACGATGTCCACTGGTATCATGGGAAAGCAAAGGCAGCTTTCCTCTCACAGCCAGTGCTGGCCAGAGCTCACCTGCTCCAACACCACATGCTGTGCTGCAGCAGCTCTGCTGGCTGGATCACAGCTGGATCTCTTCCTTGTAGTCCCTACAAAGCCCAGCTGGAGCAAAGAACCCATCTCTCAGGTCTGCAGAGGTTTCCAGCTCTTCCTTCTACATGTCATGGCCCTTCTGTCACTTGGTGAACTGCTTACTCAGGCATGAATCCCAGATTTAGATGCTCCTGTTCGTCTTGGGAGAGAGAATGAGCTCAGGATGGCTCCTGACATTTCACTCAGTGGGATGGAGGCACTTTTTCATTCCTCTTTCACATCTCAGTTTGGTTTTGACACCAGCAGCAGGTTAACTCTTTTGTCTCCATCAGCAAATGATATTTAATCTCCATTTTCCCATCGTGCCTCTCCTGGTTTAGCTCAGGTCCCCTCAGCTAGGGCTGGTCTCCAGGAATGCGGTTTCTGTCAGCTCTGCCAGGGTGACCCAGATTCACAGGGCCAGAGCTCACAGATGTCTAAGGCCAGCTGCTGAGATACCTGACTCAGGCCCAGGTGATGACCTAAACTCATCACTCATCGTTCCTAGAAAGGGAGGTGAACGGACTGAAGGCAAACTTCAAAGCGCAGGCTAAACTGGGACTTTTCTCAACATGCAAAATCGTGCTCGTCTGCTCCTCCAGCCCCAACATTTGCTGCCACTCTGCCTTTGCAGCCTGTCACAGCCACCAGCCACAGTCTCTCCGCACACCCTGCTTGGTCCACCAGCAGGTCCCCGGTGAACCCATCTGCTGATGGTTGCTGGCCAGGAGCTCCAGCTGATCTGGACCCACTTCCTGAGGCACCCCATATCCTCTTTCCTCCACCATGAAAACCATGCCACACCACTGAGGTTAATAGTTCTAGCACAGGCCAGGCTACACTGTGCTCAATGATCCCAGAGGTCTTTTCCAACCTAAATGATCCTGACCACAGACATGCCCCATGGGGCAGACAGAGGTGGGCCCTTGTCTCACCATCTCCTCAGAGCTGCCAGGTACAAGGGTGGAGGTTCTGCTTCCTCTGTGCAAGACACATCTCAGGCTGCCTTTCCACTCCTTTGCAGTTCTCCCTGGCTGTCTCCATGCATAGCAAACCCAACCGTACGCCCAGTTGCTGCTCAGCAGAGCAGAATCCTGACCCCTCGCCATGAGGGGACACAGGGAGTATCAGGCTTTACTCACTGTCACTCCAGAGGTGTCAGACGGGCTGCTGGTTCATCTGCAAAAACCGTGCATGAGCCTCCCTTCCCCCTCAGTGATTAAAACCAAACAGGAACAGCAGCACCATCCCAGGGACATGGCTGCTCCTCACTGTTAGCTCTTTGGTGTTCTGCCTAAAAATGTCAGACTCCCCGTCAAGGAGAAGGGACCACGTCATGTGGTGCCGGAGCCCAATGGGAGAGGCAGAGCCACGAGGAGCAAATCACGAGGTGCTGGGAGGCTGTGCCTGAGAGGAGGCCATTGGCTCAAATGGCCCTTTCAGGCACCCGCTGAATGAATCCATTCACAAAAAAGCAGGGTCTGTTTGCAAACAGCACGACTGTCGACATATTTTATTTTTTTACACTGGATGAATCTGACCCAAACCCTGAAGCAGATGTGTGGGATGTGGCTGTCGCAGCTGTGTCCAAGCCCAGCATAGGTGCAGTGAATTTCAGAGGACTGATTCTGCCCTGCTATTTGTAGGCCCCACCATTCCTCCCTAGAAATGTCAATGTCTTGCCCAAAGAACCTTGGCCTCCTTCCAGGCACCCTGGAGTGGGACACAGACCACTGAGGGCCCATAGACCACTGCTGGGATGTGGTGGGAGAACCTGCTCTCTAGCATCACACAGACGTCCCAAAGAGGGGCAGAAGCTCTCAGAGAAGCCCATGGTCCCAGAGATACAACAGAGCATGTGATGAGAAAGTCTTGTCCTTGGATCTGGAAGGTGGGAGTGAAGGGTATCCAGATATGGGATGTGGTTGCTCATAGAGAACCTGACTAGGTCAGCCATGTCCTGTGCCTTGTCACCTGTGAATATGGCCCCATGGAAACCAGTTATCTCCCCATGCCACAGAAGAGAGAGCAAGGTGTCCAGCTGAGCTCACTGCCCTCACCCTTTAGGGTAAGATCTGGACCTTTCCTCCAGGGAAGGCTTGTGTGCCACTACAAGAAGTTGAGGCTTTGGAGCCATGCTGTCAGACCTGCTGGGGGTCTGCAGCAAGGACCCTGGAAGCTCCCAGGATAGTGATTCCACCTGCTGAGCAGCAGCATTCCCAGGGCTTCTTGTAGCTCCTCTGCATCAGCATTGGCAGCTTTGCAGGCAGACTCTGGGGAGGTAGCAGGAGGCAGAGTGGAACAGCAGGAATGCTGAGAAGGGAATTAAGGGCTGCATCTTGGATACCAGGGCAGGACAGACTTTGGAGAGCTGAGTCTGGGGTGGGAAATGACAACAATGGTGCCAGAGAAAAAAGTTCCTTGTCCTGGATCACGTACAGGTGTTTGAGTCCATAACTTTCTTAGAGGGTTGTGCAAGAGCCATTAGATCCCCTCTGAGGCTGGCTGTGTCCTCTAGCATTGTCTGGTCTGCTTCCATCCTATTTGCTGCCAAAAGACACTTTCTCTCCAGGACATGGTACTAACAAAGGACTGGGCCTCCAGCCTTGGCTCAGTTTATCTACTTTATTGGGACAGAGACCATATTTCATCTTGGAGCTGAGATTAAGAACTGAGCTGCACTTGGTGTTCTGCTCCCTGACTGTATTTTAGGAAAGAGCTTGCTTTTGTTTCCTCCCTTTCCACCCAGAGCTGCAGCCAGCAATCCTCTTGGACACCTCCTTGAGCCAGCAAAGCATGTGGTTCAACATGTAGCCATGAAGACAGACAAAAAAGGACATTAGAAAAGGACATGGTGAAGGTGCGTGATGTCACGGTACCCAACAGAGCCCTGTGCTGAGTTGTACCTGGAGGTGTCCTCCACCCAGGCTGCTGGACCAGGCTGGGATGTGGCTTCTCAACGAGGGAAAGAGATGTATTCTGCCCCTGGGATGGGGCAAACCCAGATGTATGGACAGAGAGGGCAGTGAGATGCTGGAAAGAAGTGCCAGGAAAGGAACCTGAAGGTCCTGGATGGTGGCCAGTTGGGCACGAGCCAGCAGTGCCCTGGAGCCAGGAGGGACATCCCTGTCCTGGGGGCATCAGGGCAGGGAGGGGATTGTCCTGCTCTGCTCTGCACTGGGGTGGCCTCACCTGCAACATTGGGGCAGTTTGGGGGGACACCATGGAAGAGATTGAGCCATTGGAGAGTGTCCAAAGGAGGGACACAGAGATGGGGAAGGGCCTGGAGGGGAAGCATGTTAGAAGCTTCTGGGGGCACTTGGGGTGTTCAGCTGGAGAAGAGGAGACTGAGGGGACACCTCATTGCAGGTCCAGCTTCCTCAGGAGGGGCAGAGGAGGGGCAGGCACTGATCTCTGCTCTGTGGGGACCAGGGACAGCACCCAGGGAATGGCTGGAGCTGTGTCAGGGCAGGGTCAGGTTGGATCTCAGGAAAAGGTTCTCCCCCCAGAGGGTGGTGGGCACTNCTGGGGCTGTGCAGGGCTGAGGGTTGGACTCGATGATGCTTGTGGGTTCCTTCCAGCTCGGTATATTCTGTGACCCTGCTACCCTCACTGGGAACCGGGCTGCTCTGCCTGCTGCGGGACACTGCCCTGGGGTCAGGGCAGAGGACAGGGCAGCGGACAGGGCAGAGGACAGGACAGAGGACAGGGCAGGCGGACAGGGCACGGGGCNCAGAGGACAGGGCAGAGGACAGGGCAGGAGGACAGGGCAGGGGACAGGGCAGAGGACAGGGCAGGAGGCCAGGGCAGAGGACAGGGCAGGAGGACAGGGCAGGAGGACAGGGCAGAGGACAGGGCAGGAGCACCGGGCAGGAGCACCGGGGCCGGTCCCGCTCCGGTCCCTGCCGGGGCCGCCGTGACCCGGGGCGGCGGCGCCACCTGGTGGCCGTGCGGGGTGGGACACAGCGCCCGGGACAGGACTGCGAGCGCCGGGAGCCCCAGCACCCATCACAGGGCACAGAGATGTCAGGAGCCCCAGCACCCATCACAGGGCACAGAGATGTCAGGAGCCCCAGCACCCATCACAGGGCACAGAGCCTCGAGGGGTCCCAGAATCTCATGGCCTCAAAGCTCCCAGCACCTGCCACAGGAGCCTCAGGGCACCTGGAGCAGCTGGCGTGGGCCCTGCTGTGCCCGAGGGAGCTGCTGTTTGCAAGGACATGATGGACCCTCGGGGATATTTGCAGTGTGACGGTGCCAGAGGGGAGTGGGGCCATCCGAGGGAGCTGTGCCATCCTGTGGAGCAGCCAAGGACACAGAGTGCCAAAGCCTTGAGCTCAGGTGGGATGGCACATGTTGGGCACGCAGAAGCTCCCTGGGAATTGCAGCTTCTCAGCAGCCACTGCTGACCCTGAGATCCCATTTGGGTCGCCCCAGTGTGGCAGGAGCCTCCTTTTCCTCTGGACACTGCAGCACCAGCAAGCAGGCCCAAGGAGTCCAAAATCATCCATGACTTTCTCCCAGGCTGAAGCAAATTTGTTCTTCATGAGGAGCTTTAGCATGCCTGGAATATAAAGGCTTCCCACGGGGGCTGACAAAGCATCTTTCATCCTCCTGAAGGGAGCAGTGAAAGAAGCACAACCAAGGATACCCTGCACAGAAGGAAGGAGGTGTCCTCCACGAATGCTCTGAGTGAAGTGGGTTTCATCCAGGCCCCTCTATCCCTGCTCCCTGTACACTCAGTGTCTGTACACAGTTGTTGTTCTGGACCAGGTCCAGCCCTGTTGTCCAGCTCAGTTACTTCAATAAGCCTTCAAATTGCTTAATAAATACCACACAAATGTTTAAACCCTGAGAATTTGTACTCTGGGCTCAAAATGTGATTTATCTTCATCTGTGCGCGCAAGATTTATCAGCCCCAATTAAGGGAATGGTTGTGCTCTTTAAAGTGTGGTTCTAGTCAGAAAAACCAACTGGAGTCTCCTCTCAGTAAGTCAAACACATGGCCAAACCAGAAGGGAAAAAATGAGAAACGTTTTTCTAAAAAAATCCTTGTGTTTTTTGGTCAAAAAGTTTAGAAGCATGGCTGAATTTAGAAACATTAGACTAACTCTGCAGCAAGCCAGGAGTCAGGAAAGGAATTGTGAAAATTCAGTCAGGTTTTTTCCCCTCTGTTCTTCATCAAAATTTTATATTTTGATGCCGTTTTTCATCAAAAAGTGCTGGCAAGGACTATGTGCACATCTGCCTAGGGAAGGCCATCTGCAAACCTCCACCCCTGTGTGGTGCAGACAGGAGATGTCTGTGGACGTCTACACAGGGGAATAAGAGCTCCTGTTCACATGCTCTGTGCAAGCCTGCTAAAACATGGGATGTGAGGGCTTGATCCTGGGCATAAAGGACTGCACTGCTAAATGCAGCACTAATTCCTGCTAAGGAACCCCACAGACTTGCAGTTCCCATCATCACTGCCCTGCTCTTCCTTTCCTTTTCCAAGACACTGAGCTCCAAGGGGGAAGGCTGGCTCTGCTGTGCCCTGAGAGATGTTGGAGTGTGGCCAGGGAGTCCTCAGGCCATGGATTTTGAGAACATGGAGTCCCTTCTCTCCTAAATTCAATCTCCGAGGTGCTGGCCGTGTTTGGAAGGACAAGTCCAAAAAAATCCCCGCCTTCAAAATGGTAAAACCTCAAACAAGGCAGAGCAGATGGAGAAATACTGGAAGACAAGCCATTGAGTAGTTGCCACTGGGATCCAGAGAGACCACCTTTGGCTCCAGATGGCATCAAACCAGTGTTATGCTGATAAATACACCTCTGCTGGAGGTGGAAAGGCATAGAAGGTGGGTGTGGAGACAAATGCCATCATTTGTCTGTCTGTACAATTTCCCATCAAATTAAATTCTAGGAAAAAAAGTTATGATGGGGCATTTTAAGAGTTTCTTTCCAACAGCATCAGAGCCTTTGATCCAGTTTGAACCCACAGACTCTGCGCATTCAGATTAGGGTGCCAAAAAGGAACGAAAAGCTCCTTACAGACCAGATGGTGGATATGATCCTTTCCCAATAAGTGTGAGGAAAATGTTTTATTCCTAATCAACTTGCCTAAGTCAGAATGCATTTTGTTCCCTGAGAAAATAATTTGTAATTAAGCTTTTTCACTTCAGTATATAACTAAAAGGATTTCCCTGCCTGAAAGTAGTGTGCTGTTAGATAGTTCTGCCTATGGCTCTCAGCTTGGAGGTATCGGAAAAAAATGTGACCTTTCATGTCCACTGTCTTTGAAGCTTGGAAGGTCCCGATTTCAGTCTCGGCAGGAAAGGGCACATCTAAGTCTTGATTTAAAAGGTCTGAAATTACTCTCATCATCTCCTCTGGCTGCTTGTCTGATCCAGCCAGTTTCACCTCATCCTGCCTCACCTGGAGTCAGGCACAGGCAGCTGGATCCCATATGCACTGCTGTCCTGGGCCAGATGTCCTGAGGTGAGGCTCAAGGGCATTATTCCCCTCTCTACACTGTGACATGGCCATGCTGTGTGGTCCCCCTGACCCAGCCTGCCTGTCATCCCTCCCAGCTGTGCAGGAAGGCACACAGGGGCAGGGAGAAGCCCCAGTCACTGACTTTCACAAACCTGAGGCAGAGACCCATGATGAGAGATGAACCCCAAGAGACACTCTGGTTTCCCCTGCCACCACCAGCAATACGTTCTACAGCTTGAGGGCAGCGTTGACCCACCTTCTGTGGTCCCCAAGTGTCACCAGTGCCACCTGGTCCCAGCCCTGCCTGTGCTTGGCTGCATCACAGAGGATGCCGACCCTCTGGCACCCTGCTGACTGTCTCACACACTGCAGGCAGCAAAGGGCTGGCAAGATGTGCAGGAACTGCACTGTGGGGGTGACATCCCAAACACTTTGAAGGAAGAAGAGCTGATAAGCCACCAACAGGCAGCTGTTTGCCAGTGAGCAGAGCTTATGGCACTTGGAGTGCAACCTGCTTGCTGCCAGACACCTTCAGCTGATGGTGTGGGAGGATTTCCCCACGTGTGAGGGTGGCTCACAAGTGCAAAAAGTGCTCCCTGTGCTGCAAGCACCTCTGAGGCACCAGGTGAAAAAAGGCAGTATCTGTTATCTCAAGATCTGTCCTGTGCAGGGGGGCACATCTGCACAGATGTGAATGATTTAGATCTTACTAAGAAGAGGTTCTTCTTTATAGGATACATCGGCTTGGCTACTGCTTAATGGTCTCTGGGAATCACTCTTCAGCATTACAGCCCTGTGCCTTCCATCAGCTGAGACTGCGTGGGCATCTTCCCAGCAGATGCCATAGGGCTGTCCCTAGGATGGCTCTTTGTTTGGCATCTCCAGGCCTTTCCTATAAGAGGAACGGCTGGAAGTGTGAATTCTCATGCCTCAGGACTGATCACTGGAGCACATGCTTTCCTAGAACCAGTGGAAAAAGGCATGAAGTCCCATCCCTTGTAGCTGCCAACCCTTCCTCCTGTGGGAATCTGCAGCCTTCCCGTCCCTCCTGGTCAGAAATGGAGGGACCGTGAGGCCCTTCGCCTTCACCTCCATGTGAGGGGCCCCAGCTGGACTGGGGTCTTTGTAAAACAGTTGGAATTGAAGAAGGAACTATATTACTGCAGTCAGGTGTCGAGCACAGAACAGGAAGGTGACACAGAATGGATTTCCTGTATAAAGTGCTGAGTCATAGTTGTTTAACATGCGCACTAACAATGTCCAATTGAGAATTATTTCTGTTACTAAAGGCCAGTGGGTCACTGACATGTGTAAGTGATAAAATGTATATAAATCGCAGTCTTCTGTTCAATAAAGGATTCTGTTTTGGAAGAAACTTTGTCGTGTGACCAACTCCAACTGCGACACCTCCATACACTTGGGCAGGTTTCACTCCTGCCGGAGCTAGTTCTGCTTCTGGAGCAGACAGGGGACTGCCTGATGAGCTGTTTGGGTGTTTGAGTCCAAAACCTGATCCTGGGCCACAGCTTTCCCAGGTCTGAGCCGCCTTGGAGACATCTGTCTCCCAGGGCTGAGGAGAGGTTCTCAGGCCTGCTCAGAAGAAACCCATCACTGCCTGCTTGGCACCGGAGCTTGGACGGGAATCCTCTTGTTTTTCACAAGCAGGCTGAGCAGTCAGCACATACCACGAGCAACAGTCAGAGGAGCAATAAATAGCCTACCCAGACCAGAAGGAGACAACCTGTTCAGACTGGACCGCTCATCCCCTGTGTCGGGCAGAATGACTCCTGCTCTGCGTCAAGGTCTCGTGTGAGATGGGGAAAGAAAGACTCGAGCCCGGCCCAGACAGCATGGAGTGGGTCCTCCAAGAGCAGCCGTGCTCACTGCTCCCATGGGCACGTCCCAAGGATGTAGTAGGCAGCCATCGGGGTTGTCTTTGTTCCAGTGAGATGTCTCCCTCCTGCTCCCAAAGCTGTGCCAAGAGGCAGATGCCACCGCCGCAGGCTGGCTGTGGACTGTTCCTCCAGGGCTGGTTCCCATTTGGGATCACACCCAACAGCACTCCTGTACCCCAGGAAGAGACCCAGTTTTGCTCGTTTTCCAGGGAAAGGAGCACTTTGAAAACACTCGGTAAGTCATCCCAGGAAAACTCTGCTTCCCAAATGATGTTCCCTTGTTGGTCTTACATCACACCACGACTGTGGAGTACAGGAGAGAACCCAGACAGTCAGTGGAAGCCCATCACTTGGCATTCTCCCTTCTCCCTTGCTGGAGAAGCAAGTGTGAAAGTTGTTGCTACTGCCACAGGCCAAAATTTCCTCCAAGTCACCTCGTGTCAAGCATCAAACATGGAATAGCCAGGGGTTGTAAAGTGCTCTGAACCTGAAAAGTGCTAACTAAGAAAATGAAGCCCAACACGAGTGTTATTAATAAATGCCAGCCGCTGTTATATAACTCCTAATCATGAGCTGCGTCTTTCGGCCCCCATTGTTCCATTGTCAGGCCGCATTATCTGGGAACTCTTACCCACCGACCACAAGAAATAGCCTGGGCTCTGTGGGTTTGCAAACTTTGTTGTTGGAAAGCTTTTCATGCAATTGTTTTTGCTCTGCGCTGTTGCCTTCCTCATTGTACAGATGTGGGTGTGTATCGCAGCCCACACCCTCTGCCTCTTGCCTCAGGACAACTTTGAAAATGAGCTGATCCGTCTCAGTGAGTGTTTTTCCTAAGAATTCTCTTTAAAAACAACAACATTCAAACAAACTAACGAAAAACCCCTCATTTTCCTGAAGTGAAGCTTTTGCTGGGGAAAGATGCTGGCCTGCAATCCCAGCAGAATAAAGACTGTGCTTTATCCTCAGAACAGACTCCCGGCAGGACTGGCAGTGCCTGAGCCCAGGCCTGAAGAAAGGAAGGAGTATGGAGTAACCAGGTCTCTGGGACTCATTCAGAGCAGGGAATCTCGTGGGTTGCAGGGCTGGGCTATCGGTCCTCCCCTACCAGCCCCTGAGCTTTCAGCCACCCCACTTCAGTGCTTCTTGTCCTCTTCACCACAGCCCACTTCAGCATGGGCTTCTGCATGGTGCTTCAACCTGGGAGTCCCTGTGAAGCTCACCTGGCACTGGCACAAGCTTGTAAGGAAGTCTCAGCTCTCCTTCCATGCCCCAATAAGCGATGTGTGGATGGAGGCACTTTCACACTGGTCAGCGTAAGGCACACCAGCGTGAGGAGCTCTGCACGCTGGTCATGGCTCTCCAGGTTAGAAGCACTGTCATTTCCCAGGGATCAGGCTAGAACTGACCACACTGAAAAATGCCTTTCTGGTCAAAATGTAACATTTTACTGAGCTTTGGGTTTTGGAGAGAAATTATAAATCAAAACCAGAAAATGCCAGGCAAAAAGCTTCTGGTGTCCAGTTTCGGAGGCCTGTATTTTTTCTACCAACAACATGTTTTAAAAATCAGTGAGATTTTTTTTTCCCCCTTCCTTTCACTGGAAAACCTGAAATGACACAGGAAGCTAAAAATAGTAACAATACCCAACCAAGTCATCCGTGTTTTTCAATAAGCTCCAGTGCAAGCTTTGATGTTGGTTTGGGCAGGTTTTGTTATTTTTCTGACCAGGCTGTGAATATTCCCAGCTAAAATGGTCTGGAAGCCACCAACCTGTTCCTGAATGGTCTTCCCTGGAGTTCATCCAGTGCCTCATACCTTTGAGCAGCAACAACCTGTAAGTGCAGTGATGCTCTTGGAAGGGAAGGGAGGTGAGGAGCACCCACGACTGTGCTGCAATGTGACCCCAGCATGGTCCCCAATCCTGGGACTGTGACCTTTGGGTCATGCTCCCTCACCATCCAGAGAGATGGGCTCTGGGGCACTGCTCTCACAGGACCATCCTTGGGGGCTGCATGTCCTCCCCACATGGGTCTGAGCTCTCCCACGTTACCATCTCTGGCCCATCCCGCAGTGAAGGGTGGGTGCAGAACATACGTGGCCACCACTGGGCATCCTCCCACCTCCTTCTGCCCGGCCATTCCCGGGGTTTTCTCTTTAACAAGGAGCAAGATACGAGGCATAGAGATTGTGTGTGCTGTGCAGGGATCTGGAGCAGTCCAGGAGACCACTCTCCTGGGATCCTGCATGGCACAGAGATGTCTACCTAACAATTGAGGGAATATTTTCCACCCAAAGAATCCATCTCGTGGTCCCCTCTTCATTTGTGACACAAGGGAAAATGTGAAGCAGCCAAGACGTGTGAATCACTGTCCCAAACAACATATAATGAACTCATAAAATCAAAGGCAGGGTTAGTTTCAACCCGTGCTGCCAGGGCTCCTTGGACATTGTCTGGAATGAATTTAAGTTGTTACAAAACTCTCTGTGTGTTTCTTTTCCCCCTAACCCTCCAACTCGTCTTTCTTCCCTCCCTCTTCGTGCTCTGCTTTCTTATGAGCTTCTTCCCCTTCCCTTCCCTCCCACCTTCCCTCTCCCTCTCTTGCCTTCCTTCTCTCACTGTTCACCCTGGTCTCTCCTTCCCAGCTGTTTGTCCCAGCCCTTCCCCCCGACTCCCCCTGGCCATCCCTGTGGCTGCCAGCCAGGTACCCCCACCACCTTCCAGACAGACTCATTTTCAGGACACCTTCAGTGGATTCAGCAGTGCCACCTGCTCAGTGTGACATGACCCCTGCCCTAGGCTCCTCCCTTGGTGGAAGCTCAGCCCCAGACCATTAGCAGAGGCAGTGGAAGGGTGACCTCCCGAGACAGTCTGGAGGACTGGAGAAGTGTGGCCACATGCACTTGACCAGGTGCTCACACTTCTGCTGCCTCACGGGAATTCACAGGATCACAGAATCTCCTGAGCTGGAAGAAACCCCCAAAGATCATTGAGTCCAACTCCTTCCCCTGCACAGGACAACCCCAACAATCCCATGTGCCTGAGAGCGTTGTCCAAACATTCCTTGAACTCTGAAAGGTTTAGGGCTGTAAATTGCCTTTTTTCCTATGGGCCTGTCATGCACCAGCACTCCTGAAGAGGGCAAGGAAGCAGACACAAATCCCACCACCACTTCAAAAATTAGGGATTTGTTTATATCACAGCAGCTGCTGCTGCTTGCAGCTGAGCAGGCTCTGGAGCCATAGGAGCTGCTCAAGACAAGTTTGAGCTGCAACAGGCCCTGCTTCCTTGGAGACCTGATGTCTCTGTGGTGTGACTTGTGGTCCCAGCAGCAGGCTGGGAGCAAACCAAGGGCCCCCTGTGCTGTGTCCAACTCATCAACAGAGGCACAGCTTGAGCTGCTGGGGCTCTCTGGAATCCCAGCCCTAATCTACCCAAACACTGAAGGCTGAATTGGTTTGGAGCAAACAAGATACAAGCCAGCCCACAGAGCCATCCTAGTGAGCTGCTCCTGGCTCATGCAGGACAGCCTCCATCTGCCTGGCAGGTTTATGGACCTCTCCCCTTGGTGTCTGGCTGGGAACACCCCTGTGGCACCAGGAGCATGCTGTGCTCTGATTGCAACACCGGCAGCCACGTTCTGCAGAGGACACCTGCTCCTCCAACGCTGCAGATGAGGTGTTATCCCCCAACCAGAACTGCTCACATTCCTCCAGTGTGCGAGGACATCGCCCAGCTCCTTCAAATCCCTGTAGGATGCACAAGGATTGGAGCAGGGAATGGAGAGCAGACAGGAGCAGGGTCCCCAGCACCTGAAACTGATGAGGTACCTGATGAGGTTTATTAAAAGAACACCTTATGCTAAAACTAAGGTTTGCTGCTGACTTCAGGCCTGTGGAAAGCATCTGGGCCCTGAAAAACTGCTCCCAGAGGTCAGGTGAGATGCTTCCCAGGAGAAACCCTCATTCTGCATTCATATAATCCTGCTCAGCAGAGATGCTTCTGGCAGGTGGCTGTGCTTTCTTGAAAGGCTCAGCTGCCCTGGGAGCGTGCCAAGGCTCCCACGATTGCACAAGGCGTGTAAGACACACACAGCATCCTCCCACCTGTGGGAATGGGGGACACACACAGCATCCCACCTTTGGGAATGGGACACACAGCATCCCACCTTTGGGAATGGGACACACACAGCATCCTCCCACCTTTGGGAATGGGACACACAGCATCCCACCTTTGGGAATGGGACACACACAGCATCCTCCCACCTGTGGGAATGGGACACACACAGCATCCTCCCACCTGTGGGAATGGGGGACACACAGCATCCTCCCACCTTTGGGAATGGGACACACACAGCATCCTCCCACCTTTGGGAACGAGACACAGCATCCTCCCACCTGTAGGAATGGGACACACACAGCATCCTCCCACCTTTGGGAACGGGACACACACAGCATCCTCCCACCTGTAGGAATGGGACACACACAGCATCCTCCCACCTTTGGGAACGGGACACACACAGCATCCTCCCACCTGTAGGAATGGGACACACACAGCATCCTCCCACCTTTGGGAACGGGACACACACAGCATCCTCCCACCTGTAGGAATGGGACACACACAGCATCCTCCCACCTTTGGGAACGGGACACACACAGCATCCTCCCACCTGTAGGAATGGGACACACACAGCATCCTCCCACCTTTGGGAACGGGACACACACAGCATCCTCCCACCTGTAGGAATGGGACACACACAGCATCCTCCCACCTTTGGGAACGGGACACACACAGCATCCTCCCACCTGTAGGAATGGGACACACACAGCATCCTCCCACCTTTGGGAACGGGACACACACAGCATCCTCCCACCTGTAGGAATGGGACACACACAGCATCCTCCCACCTTTGGGAACGGGACAGACACAGCATCCTCCCACCTGTAGGAATGGGACACATGCAGAATCCTCCCACTCATGGAAATGGCACACACAGAGTACCCTCCTGCCTGCGGAAATAGCATCCTCCCACTGATGGAAACAGGACACATATAGCAGCCTTCCACTGATGGAAATGGGACACACACAGCACCCTCCCATCTGTGGAAACAGGACATGCGCAGCATCCTCCCACCTGTGGAAAAAGCATCCTTCCACTAATGGAAACAGGACAGGCACAGCATCCTCCTGTCGATGAGAACACACGCTCAGCTGTCAGTGTCCCCTGAGACCGGTTTATCCCGAGTCCGCTGTCCCGATCCACTCGCTCCCGGCTGCCGAAGCCTCTCCCCAGCCAAGCCCGAAGAGCCGGGGCCGCTCCGGGGCTGCGGGATCGCAGATGCGGGGGAGCGGCTCCACCTCGCGGCCGTCGGGCCGGGCTCGGACCGGGCTCTCACCCGCCGCTCCCCACGGGGCTGGAGGGTCTCCCGTGTCCCCTCGCCTGCCGTGGGAAGGGACATGACAGTGCTGTAGCGGTCACTGCAGAGCAGGGGGGTACAGACAGGACGGTAAGGTGTGGTGGTGACATTCTTGAGCAGTCTGCACAAACACAGCCACGGCAGTGATGAAGGTCTAGGTGTAGTTAAAGATGAAGCAAGTGTGGCTGGAAAGTGCCAGATTCAGGTCTTACAGCTTAGGAAGCTGAAGAGAGAGAGAAAGAGCCATAAAAATCTATTCCTGACCCCACTGACAGCTGCTTTCTGTGTGTGGGGCCCTAGGACACACTCATCCCATTCAGCATTGTCCAGGGATGTCTTCACTGTGAGCAGGGACGTGCAAGTCCCTTTGTCATGGGCCCAGAGCAGCCACAGGGGGATAACACAGAGAAGGAGACATGTTGGAAGAGCAGGACCTCGAGTGTCTGTGGAGCTGCAGCTTCCTGGGGGGACAGAGGACGTTGCACATTGTTCCTGGCCTCTGCACCATCTCTCTGCAGCATCTCCCCAGTCCAAGGCCGAGAATGGCAAGGGCACCAGCACACAGCCTCAGCACAGACTGCTGCAGGTTCAGCATCTCTCCAGTTTTCCTCTGGGTCCACCTTCCTGGGGCACTTGGGCTGCCCTAGCTTGGCCTTGGGCTGTTAACTAAAGCTCCAGCACCCTGTCTGGCCTGTAAATGCTGGGGTGAGCAGAGCAAGGCAGGGCAAAAATCCATGTAATGTCACTGTGAAGTGGTGTTATGTGCTGGATATGCTGGTGATGTTCCATGGTGTTCCTTTTCCCCAGGCCACACTCAGTGCACACCTTTCAACCGAAAATCCCTGTCTCCACTGAGGTCTGGCTCTCATGTCTCCCTCTCCCTGCAAGTGGTTATTTATGTCAGTGGTGACATGGCTCATGTATAAATGAGACTCGAGCCCCACATGCTCAGCTTTCCCCTGGGAGGGGGATGCAAAAGTTTGTTTGTGCCCATGGCAATGTTGTTCTGATTTTACAGACTCATATGGGCACCCAGACCCAAAATCCTCACAGTGAGCTGCCCCCATTGACCTTCCTGGGTGGAAAAGAAGAGCTGTTATGGCCCAGAGCAGTGTTGCTTGACCCCAGGGAAGGCCCATTTGGGCTGTCCCCACACCCCAACAGTGCTCAAACCCTGGGCACTGCCAGCACCTGGACTCCCAGCTGGGCATACAGCCCAGGTCTCTGTTGTCCTGCTGTGCAGAGTGAGAGGAAGGACCCAAATGCACCATGGATGCACTGGGCCTGCAGGAAGGCTGGTAGTGAGCAGGAGGGTCAGGGTGGAGGCGACAGACCCTCAAGAGAGGGTCAAGACAGACCCCCAGGAGAGACCCGAGCCACTGGTGTGATGGAACACGGCAGGATGACTTGGGCAAAGCACACTGTCCATGAGGAAAATGTCTGTACCTCTCTGCACGCCCTGGCAAGGTCACATTTGAGGTCCTAGGGGCAGCTGATGTGACCTGCACTCCAGAAGAAACCAGGTGTGGGGACAGACTATGACCCAGGGTGGGAAGGGAGAAGTGTCTGCCAGGAGACTGGCAGTTCAGAAAGGGACACAGATGAGGTGCCTTTGGAAGAGTAAATGGCACAGAAAGACGGGAAATATGAGAATTATGGAATCACCCTGAAGATGACCCAGTGGCTGAAATGGAATCCTACTCTTTCAGTGCACTGGGAGAGGGGCCTGTGGAACCAGCCAAAGAGTCCTCCTTCTGGCAGAAAACCTCTTCCTCCTCCAGTGTGGAGGTTAAAGAAGGACGTGAGGAAGCCGTAAGTAGGGTGTCTTCCCTGCTTACCTGGAAACATGAGCTTCCACCTCCCAAAGCCATTCTGGCATGATGGGATGGCGCTGGTGCTGCCCTCTGTGCCGTGTTCCCCGTCCTCGGCGGGGCTGGGGACTGGGTTACAGCCGGGCTCACCTGGCAAGTGACCCAGCCTTGGGGTGCGTGGCCCCGGTGTCGCCCTGTCCCCGTGTCCCGCTTGCCCGACGGGACCGGCAGGGGGAGAGCGAGCGCCGCGCACCGCGGGCACCGGGCACCGGGCACCGGGAACCGGGAATCGGGAATCGGGAACCGGGGATCGGGAATCGGGAATCGGGAACTGGGAATCGGGAATCGGGAATTGGGAATCGGGAATCGGGAANGGCTTAGGGAGATGGGGACTGAGGAAGGTTTGGGGAACTCGGAGGGCTCGGGGAGCTTGGGGATCTAGGGGTCCCGGGGAAGCTCGGGGGCTTGGGGAGCCAGGGAGGCCTCGGAAGGCTCGAGAGGGGTCCGGGGGACCCTGAGGGGGGCTCAGGGGGCCGGGGGTCTCGGGTGCGGGGTCTGAGCTGCTCTGTGGGCAGAAAGCAATGGCCAAGAGAGTCTTCTGCAGGGCTGGGGGCGTAGAGGGGTGAAGTATTGAGGGTAGCAGGACCAAAAAGAAGGGTCAGTCTGGGGGAGAGAAGGCTCCAGGGAGATCTGAGAGACCCTTCCAGAACCTAAAGGGGCTCCAGGAGAGCTGGAGAGGGACTTGGGACAAGGGTCTGGAGCGACAGGACAAGAGGGAAATACTTCCCACTGCCAGAGGGCAGGGTTAGATGGGCTATTGGGAAGGAATTCTTCCCTGTGAGGGTGGTGAAGCACTGGCACAGGTTGCCCAGCGAAGCTGTGCCTGCCCCATCCCTGGATGTGTTCAAGGCCAGGTTTGAATAGGGGCCTGAGCAATCTTGCCTAATGAAAGAGATCCCTGCTGCGCAGTTGGACTAAATGATCTTTAAAGGTCCTTCCAACCCATTCTATGTTTCTGCCTGCCCCAGCTGACTTGGTGCTGGTGTTTTTGCTTCAACAGCTTGTGGATGTCTTTGCCCTTTCAGTAATCCTTCATTAGCTGAGGGGCCTGGCTAGAACCAGATGCTGTGCCTTCATGAGGCATGAGGAACAGGAATGATGCAGAATGGGAACTTGCAAGGGGTAGAGCTTCCTGCAGACACCAGGGAGACAAACAACACAGTGTGTTTGCCCTGTTCTCATCCCAGCCCTGACAAAGCTGCCCAGATAGGCAGTGAGCATTGGATGCCCTATTCATGGTGATGTTGGCATGCTCAGGGACACCAGCAGGGTCTCACAGTCCAATTCCTACCTCAGTGAGTGTTCTGTCCCTGCTGATGGACATATCCGTTTGTCAAACCCAGATTCACATCTTTCCCTCAGGCTTCCCATCTTGCAAAGAGGGAAGAGTGGAAATGGGATTCAGGAAACAGCTTCTTCCCATCTCAGCTGGGCATGAGGCCTGTGGACAGCAGTCTCAGAACTTCTCCAAATGGTGGCCAGTACCTCTAGCATTGTGCTTGGGTCCCAGGATAGGAGGGCAGGGGTCCAATGGGTGTGAAAACAGTAACCCTGTTGTGGTGACTCAGTCCTGCAGCGCAGCACCACACTGGAGCAGGCCAGCCAGGCTGGCACAGTATCACAGCTCATGTTCATGGTTGCTCTTGTGCTTTCTAGTGAGGAAAATGCCTTCAGGTCCATCCCTTGAACAATTCCTGATTCGTGGCACTTCAGGATCTTTGATCCATACCCCATTTTTCCATGTTGCCTTGGTCACTCCAGCCTGTCCCCAGTCCCATGGACTAAGTTCTACACTGTCCTGACAACCACAGGCCTCACTCTGACCCACACTCTCATCTGATCAGACGCAAAGCAAACATTGACCCTGTACTTGCTTCTCCTCTGGGACGTGCATATGGGCTGCTGTTGTGGCTTCTGGCTTGGCTGTCTGACTCTCCAAATGCACAAGTGTCCTTGAGAGAGACAGGGGGGCTACAAGACACCTGTAGCATCAGACTGAGACAGCCTTGAGGTTCCCCTGCTCACAGCTGGGGTCTCCTCTGTTCTGTCACCTGGCAGCTTTGCCCTTGTTTATCCATGTCCCTGCTGCTGAAGTAGAGGGAAAATGTGTTTTGTGCAACAAGGCAGAGAGCAGCAAACAGCATTTCCCCTGGGGCTCGCGGCCAGCTGGGGTCTGTGCCTTCAGCGAGCATCTGCCAGCCGGCTGGGAGAGCTGCTCCTGCAACCTGCTGCCCTGGAGCAACAGGATGTGAGTAACCGGGGGCTCTCCGGGAGCAGGGCGATGGTGGGTGCGGGCTCTGAACGTAAGGGCTGAGCGCTGTACTAGGACCTTGTCCTTCTCCCCACCTCCAGCGCTGTCCTTGGTCGACACATCCACTGCCAGGGATGTGTATCCACAAGAGGATATTCCCCAGGCTGAAGTGGGGGCTGCAGGGCTGTGAACACGAGCCGAGTGATGAAGAGGATCCAGGTCCGGGTTTTCTGCTCTCCTCCACCGCCTCACACAAACTTATTAGTTTCACCTTTTTCCTGCCCCGCTCGCAGGTGGCCTGGGGATGGCGGGGCAGCCCCCCTGGGGCAGCCCGGAGGCGGCTGCGCTGGGCACGGAAGTGCCCCATTTCTCTCCCCCCTATCCAAAAATCAGAGACCAAGGGCGGCCCCGGTGCAGCAGCGGGTAAGAAGCCTTCGCACCACGGGATGGAGGGGAGACTCCAGCCTCCTCCATAAGAAGAGCTACTCCCTCCTGGTAAATCCCTCATTTGCTTTAGGAAGCAAAGGGAGGATAACCGGCTGCCTTCCCCCCGGCACCGCTGAGCCTTCGGCGTGGTGGGCTGCGACCCGCAGCCACCCGCACACCGCGGGGATGGACGCGCTCAGCGAGCTCCCGGGGCGCGGCAGGGATGCCCGGGCGGCAGGTGGGACCGCGACCACCGGGACCCCCGCGGCGGTGCCCGGCGGGGAGCGCTGCCCGCCGGTGGGGCGGCCACGGAGACCCCCGAGGGGAGGGTTCCCCGCTCCCCGCCCGGCCCGGCCCGGCCCGGCCCTGCCTGCTGGGGCTGCCGGCG
>VXAU01003846.1:262033-280075 GCA_013399695.1 Formicarius rufipectus
CGGTGCGGGCGCGGTGCGGGCAGCGGCGGCAGCCCCGCCAGGCTGTGCCTGCTGTGCCAGCCCCGGCTGACCAGGCACGGGGCACACACGTGCTCCCCTGCCTGCAGCTCCACCCGGGAGGGCTCCACCGGCACAAAGCCACCTTGGCGGGTGGCATCGCCCTTGCCACCATCCCGGGCTTGGGGTTATCTCCCATCCCTTCCCAGCGCGGCCGCCCCGGAGAGGCCGCCGGCGGGGTGGCTCAGGGGGTGGGTTCGCTCTGGAAAAAGCCCCTGCGCGATGGGTTCGGCTGCGCTGCAGTGCTAGGGCTGGGCTGGGTGAGACCCTCGGCATCCTGAGCGACAGCCGGGGGCAGAGCAATCCTGGCCAGGGCAATGCGCGAGGGGGTGGCAGCACGGGGAGAGGGGAAGCTGGGCTGTGTTTGGTGGGTTTGCATTTGCTTTTCTCTCTTGGAGCTGCTGAACCCTTGCTTCCTCAAAACGCCATCCCACCCACAGCTTCCCAGGCCCACTGGAGAGTGGGTGGGTGGAAATACCTTTCTTGGGATAAGGAAGAACTGGTGTGATGGAGGACGAGGTGCTTGGCAGTCTGCTGCCTTGCCAAGCACGGTGGGTGAGGAAGGCCCTGTGGGCTGGAGCAGGAGCTCCGTTGGCAGCGTGGTGGTCCTACTGGCTTGCTGCTCATCTGGGAAACACTTGGATGCTCCCCTCAGGGAGCTCACCCCACGAGTGTATGGGCTGTGAGCCGGGCTGAGCATCCTCACCTCCATCCGTGTTGTTTGTGTCAGACCTGTAGCTACGCTGAGATGATAGTGAGTGTAGACCTAGATGTGCAAACCCTGCATGGCTGGAAATGCCACAGGTCCCTCTTCCCTGACCATGTTTGCTTTTGCTTGTCTCTGAGCCAGGAGAGGCCGGAGCTCTCTGTAACTGGTGCAGAGGGAGGTGGCTTCAACTATGCTCTGGAAACACCCTCTGAGGTGTTTGGATGGATGGATGGAGGACAACATTTTTATCTTTTTCTGCAGTATTCCATTCACAAAACAGAGGGAGCTGCTGTGCTGCTCTGCTCACCTGGTTGGAGCAGGCTGGTGAGGGCACAGGAGGTCCAGCAGTCCAAGAGCAGGGTGGTCTCTTCCTCCTCCTGTGTGTGGAAGGAGGAGGACAAAGTGGGTCCCTGCAGAGAAAGGTCAGGCGTCACGCCAGGTTGGAAAGGAGTCGAGGTGCATCTGCAGCCTGTGAAAAAAAGAAGCCAGGCCTAGGGATGCAGCTGAGCATGAGGAGCTCACCAGAAATGCAAGCTGCTAGGCATCGAGGTTGAGGAGCATTTCCAGTGCTCCCTGAGCACCAGAACATGATGTCTTCAGCCTGGGCTGGCCAGAACAGAGCTCCCAACTTGGCTAGCAGCTGGCAGAGGTGTGAGTCTGAGAGGAGTTTCCCAGCCCTGAAGTAGGGGGTGAACATCAGTGCAGCCCTTGGAGCATGTGCTGAGATACCTTCATCAGGGAAGCAGCCTGCCATGCCGAGGGTGTCCACAGCACCTCTGCCTCCTGTTCCCCCACCCTGTTAGCCAGGCCCTGCTCCATAAGGAAGCAATTATTTTGTGCCCCTTCGAGCCCCTCCCTGAGCCTGCGCAGGACACTCATGCTCGGTATGGAAACGCGACAGATTTTCCATATTCCGCTTTGCCCCGTGATGTTGAAAAACGTACGTGACAGCGTCTTCCAAATGCTGCAGGCTTGGCTGGCACTCAAGCAATAACAGGCTGTGGGACACCAGGGGCATGAAATATTGTACCAATAGCCAGACAAGGGGTAAAAGAAATGAGATGTCAAAGTGCAGCATGTTTCCGGCCTGTTGTCGTGAGCCATCCTCTGCCTGATGTGAGAGATCTTTCAAAGCCAGCCAAATGTTGTCATCTCTGAATACCATTTTAAATATTCATCCAGACTATTTTCAACATCTGTGCCCAGCATGTTGTGAAAAGGCAATGAGGGACGTTATGGAAACCAGACCACTTTATTCCCATATGGAATGGAAAGAGGTTGAAGCAATGAGGACTTCTAGACTGGGATCACATGAGTCCCACTGGAGCACCTTGAGGAATGCTGCTGGGAGCACTCAGTGGTGCCAAGCATCGTGGCAGGAGTGTGCAGAGGGGTTCATGGAGCTGGGTTGGGATTAGAGTTGGGTAAAGCAACTGGTGAAGCTATAGTAGAGGTTAATAAATAGGGTAGAATAGAATCATAGAATGCCCTGAGGTGGAAAGGATCCACAAGGGTCATCGGGTCCAAATTCATCAAGGCAGTGTTTGATGCTCCTGCAAGGTCAAGGGCTCCAGATGCCTCCTTGAGCTGCTGTTGCATTGGAAGCATGAGGAGGAGATCTCCAGCTTGTGCTGCCTAGGGTATGCAATAGTATTGCAGCAAAATTGTTTCAGCTCTGCATGATATGGGTGATACTGTGCTGAAGTCTCCCCTCCTGGCAGCAGGACCATCTCTACCCAGGGCCAGTGACGAGCAGAACAGGCACAGGGCACTCACTCAGCAGGGCACCCATGCTGGGTGTTGGTCCCTCCTTACTGTGGTCAGTGTGGTTTATGAGTTACCAAAACTGGTGAGCAGAGATGTGTCCGAGCATCTCACCTTTGACAGCTCCATTCACGTGGCTGAGTAGCCTGGGGACTGTTTGCTTCATGGTGCATTTCTTTTTTTCTTTTATTTTTTGTTGTTGTTTTCGATAACCTTGGAAATCTGGGCTCCGTTTCTGCCTTTTGTAACATCAGGCTGCAACTAATTCAAGCCAGGCCAGATCCTGACCACAGGTATGCCAGTGTAAATTTGAATGGAGTCGCTTACGTCTTGGTTTGGCCCGATGTGAATGGAGTTACTTCGGGCTGATGCCAAAGGGCTGAGGTCAGAATCTGGCCCATCCTTTCCTGCAGTGTAATTTGTATGCGTCTCCTGGCACCGCTGGGGTATCGTATGGCTTGTGTAATTCTTGCTCCGACCTGCCAGAGTGCATTGCAGTGTCTGTCACCCGGAGTGGCTGCTGCAGGAAGATGCTGCCGTGTAATTGCCCCCGTGAGCTGTGCCTTCGGGGGGCTGAATGCCCGAGGGGCTGCGCAGAGTGGCCAACTCTGTGGATGTGGGTACGTAAGCGCTCGGAAGCTTCTGATACTTAAATATCAGAAGAGAGGAGGGAGCTTGTAAAGGAAAGTGAGGCATCCCCTCAGTGCCATTAGCCATGTCCCCAGTGGGCACTGGTTGCTCCATTAGCAGCTGGGAAGGCGATTAGCACTCCCAGCCTCACTGCATCTCTCCAGCCTCTCTCTCCCTCTGGAAAGCCGAGCTTGGACCAGCACCTTGGATGCATGGGGTTTTTCCTTTCACTTTAAATACTTTTCAGTTGTGTTTTTATGTCCCAGAGACACATGGAATGATTTACCCATGGCCAAAGCACAGTTTGTTCCTGATGCATTCTGCTTGTTGGGTGAGGGGATGAAGCTTCCTTCAGCTGGTATTGGCATGGTGAGTGAGGGACCTGGGTACCCAGGAATCCTGGCAACTCCCCAAGTCTTGTTCCTGGACTGGGGCAGATCTGCAGGGTGTCACTCTCACAGCATGTATGGCAAGGGAGTGCAGATGCCCTCATTAGAAAGGGCCCATAGAGAGGTGAAAAAGTGCAGGGTGTGGTAGCAGATACATCTTGGTTAAAGGACGTGCTCTGGTCATTTGTGCCTGGTTACAGCTTCTCTGAGCACATCATTTTTCTTCTGCTTTGGGTCACATCCCCAATGCCCTCCTGCTCAGATGGCATCTGAGGTGCTGGTGGGCTTTACTGCAAGTGACACATCTCAGGGAGGAGCAGTGCTCATGGATCAGTCTTGTCCAAGCACTTTGGATCTAGTTGTTGGACTCCCTTAAGCAGTCAGATCCTTTGGAATCCCTTCCTGCTGCTCCACGGCTCTCCTGTGCCATAAGGAGCATGTTTGTGCCCCATGTGGATGTGTGGCTCTGTCCCTCCCCTGTGCTGGCACCCAGGACCTCATCCCTGTGCACAGGGGCATGCAGCACCTTGTAGGGCCAGTCATTCCCATCTCAACCAGTTCCAAGCAAGGCCACATGAGTACCCCATGCATTTTGCCATCCAGGGCCACAGGAGAAACCCAGCCAGCTGGACCATGTCAGCAGCATTGGTGAGAACGGGGCAGGGGGAGCAGCACAGGTCCCTGGCAGGAAGGAAGAGCCATTCCCCTGTCATTCCCTGGGGCTTTTCCCTTCCCCTCTCAGACAGTGCTTGGCTGCTCAGCTTTAGCCGTTGCCTGCCCTCTAAACCCACATTTTTTCAACAACAGAGCACCACTCACGCCTTCACCTCCGCTTTAATTAGAGAAGGCTGCTCCTGTGCGGCAAAGGTCCTGGGATCAAATCTGGCAAATAACTCCCTTCCCTCCGTGCCCCGTGTTGTTCCACTTAATCCTGTAATTACCTCAGCAAAGCTGCCACGGCCCCTGTCTGCTGGATGGTGACCCTGGGCCTGCCTTAGGCATCAGCATCCCTGTTGTGGGAAGTTTGCTCTCCTTTTCCTGCCTCACCTGCTGCACTTGCCTCTTGCATTCTATTTTGGGGACCAAGAACCCACCCCAGGGCTCAGCACTGGGAGGCGTGGAGCTCCAGGCGTGCATCTGTGCCCGGCATCACCCTCAGCAGCACTGCCTCCCGGAAAGACGGTGGGAAGGGAACCCACAGTGGGCTGGAGCAGCGCCCTGACAAGTCTCCCACAAGGCAGGGAAACACTGCTGGTCGCTTTGGGAAGCGTTTGGCTGTAGGGAGAAGGGGTGTGGAGGCGTTGGATGTGGTAGCTAATTTTTTTTTAAAGCACTTCTGAAGCACTCCGGCGGCGTGACTTCCTTCCAAGCCGCACGGCTGTTAGCATTCCCCGAGCGGAGGAGTGAGGAAATCGCCCACCTCAAAAATGCAGTTGCTCCTGGGGAGGAGCTGGGAGTGCGGCTTCCTCGGGAAGGGCGAGCCCAGCCCGCGGGTACGGCTGGTGGCAGCGTGCTGGCAGCCACCCGAGAGCCTCGCCGGGGACACCTTCGGGATGCTGTCCCTGGGAAAGGCACTACTCGTGCCGGATCCAGGCGTGTGCCGGGCTGGATTCGGCACGGAGGGGTCATCCCATTTCTCTCCGCTTAGTCAGCAGCGTCTCCATTTGATCTAAACCGGGGCGGGGGGGACAGCAAAGATGGGAAATGAAAGGGGGGCACGTGGGGGCTGGGTAGAGAAATACCCACTCCCAAGCCTCTCTGGCAGCTTGCCGGCAGTGCTGGGGTCATGCTGAATATGCATAAAAGGGAGCAGATTGCAGCTTGCCCTCCTCTCCGATGCGGAGGTGAGTCCCGCGGAGACCACCGGCCCCGGCTCTCTTTCAGCGGGATAATGGGGTGAGCTGAGCGCGGAGCGTGCGCGCCTGTGTGTGGTCCTGCGGATGATAATGATTTCCATTCGTGCCCTGCCTCCGCAGCGCCGATGCGCTGCTGGGCGAGCCTTTGGCTCCTCGATGGCTTCTCCCCAGCAGCAGAGCCCCCAGAATTTGGCACTGAGTCTCAGGGACACAGTGAGACTGGCAGGAGAGACAGAGCTTCCCATCGGAGCAGGGAGGATGGGCAGGAGATGCTTGTGCCCCCCACGCATCCCAGAAAGAGTGGTGATGTTGTCCTGGATCCTAGGCCTGCCATCCTAGTGGCTTCATAGTGGCTTCAGCTCTGGGCTCTCCCCTGGCCACCAAAGGTGCTGCTGCTGTCACTCTCCTCTGGGCAGGGATGTCCCCACACCTTTGTGTCTTACCAGACGGGGAATTAAAATCCCTTTACAGGTGGCCTGCTCGAGCATGTCCCTGTCCCATCACCTTGCTGCCACATAGCAGAGAGGGGTGGAGGGTGGAGGAGACTCCTCGGCAGGGTTTAGTAAGTGCCTTGTTCTATACATCCCAAGTCCCCCTGAGCTGGATGGATGCAGTTGCTGAGGCACCTCTGGCTGTTTCACCTCTCTCTTCCTGGTGCAGGGGTTTTCCCACAGGGTTGTCCCTGTGCTATGTGCTGCCCTGGGGATGGTGGGATGGGAGGTGATGGCAACAGTGTTTGACTGGGTCCCCTCTGTGGGGCATGTGGGGAGATGGGGTTGATGGACGAGGTGGGGGTACTGGCAGCATCACAGGGCTGAGAGTGCTGTGCTGGCCTCTGCAGGTATGTGCATGGTCAGGTCTTGCTGGGCATTGAGAGGGATCTGTCAGCACTTTGTGGCCTCCTTTGCTGGGTGTGAGTACAGGAGCAGGGTTCTGCCAGTGGGGGATTGCGTTGGGGGATTAACCAGCTGCAGCCTTCGCTCAACAGCTCCTGGACAGGCAGATAGCAGGGAGCTGGCAGCAGGCATGGCTTCCTCTCGTTCCCAGGAGGCAGCTGCCTGTAGTGGGGCTGAGGGTGCCGGTGGGCTGCCTGCACGGGGGGAAGCTCCTCGCTGCCTGGTGCTTGTGGCACAGCACCTCCTCTGCTGTGGAAACTGCTGCATCCCTGCAGTCTCTAATCCTGCAATCCCCACTCCTCGAGTAGGTTCTCAGTTCTCCAGGCATTCCAGGGACAACATCTTTTGTCTTGCTGGCTGCCAAGTCACCAAGCCACAAGCTGACAAGTCCCCAGAAGGCTCTGCAGTGCTGCCATAAAGCTGTGCTGCTGGGGGGACGCAGGGACCACCAAGGGAGCTGCTGATGTTTCGCCCGTGAGCATCAACTTTTCCATCAGCAGAGGATTAATCAGTGAGGAAACTGCACGGAAGTAGCAAAGGCAGGTTTTGTCCTGGGGGAGATGTCCTAGGACAGGCTCAGACCCCTGTCCCTATTGCCCCTTCAACAGGCTCTGGCTGCTAGGCTGAGCGTGGCTGCGCAGGGAGGAGCTTCTCCTCATTAGTGGTTTGGCAGCCTGGAGAGGCAGCTTTCTTCCGCAGTCATGGGTCCTTTTTATTTTGCACAATGGATTAACAAACCAAAAAAAGTCCCAGATCACTTCAAATGGGCTGTCCCTTGCAGCCTCCTTCAGCCAGAGTGGGCAGCTGGACAGGCAGGAGCAGAATTGGGGCTGTAGGTGAGTGGCAGAACTGGGAATGCTGGGCTGGGTTGTGCTGCTGGCACAGAGCTTCATTCCTCAAAGTGAAACACAAAACCCAAGCCATCCTGTAAGGATTTATTAGTGGGAGAGGGGATGATGAGGGGATCCCCTCCTCCTGCCTGACTGTGGTATGGGTTAGTAAGGCTGATAAGTTTGGCTTTAGCTCAGCACAACCCTGTAGGATGGCAGGGCTGATGCCATCCACTCCTCTGGGCAGCTCAGGGGTCTGCCACCAGCTGCAGCACTCAGGGCCATTCTCTGGTGACTGCATGAGCCATGGCCAATCTGCATCATGTGGCATGTTCCTGCTGCAGCCAGAGCTGTCAAAAGGTGACGTGACCTCTCATCCCTCTTCCATTCTTCAAGCCAGACACACAGGAGATGGGCCACATCCCCTGGGAGCCACTCAGCTCCCTGGTTTTGTGCTGCAGCTGCCAGGAGAGGAGCCCAGCCAGGCTCTGCATTTGGTCCTGGCCTTTACTTCCATCAACAGACAGGCCAAACCCAGACCTGGATTTTTTAGGAGTGAAGCCAGAATAACCAATCACCTTTTGCTACTGGGATTACACAGGTAGTGTGACAGAGGAATTTGGAGAGGATCCATCCCCTAGCTTGGAGACGCCACTGTGCCATGACCAGCAAAGAAAGTGGTACTGTGGCCAGGAGTCCTGGGACTTCATCCCAGCAAGCTTCTACCTGTTGCAAAATGTGCCTGCAAGGTGCTTTTGCTGCCATTCCCTTTTCGTGTTCTGTCAGGAGCTGTTTTGTGCTGCAGTTGGATAACATGGATTTTGCAGCTCCTGCTGCAGCTATAAGGTCTCCCCAGCTCTTCCCCACCACCGGCCCTTGTCAGCTGTGCAGTGACAGGGGTCTCTGAACTGTGTGTGACAGCCAGGGCTGCTGGCAGGCAGGAACATTCCTGTCACCTCAGGTGCATTTGTAAGAGGCCAGAGAAGGGCTGTACCCTGATTTCAACCTCCTCCATACAAAGCTCAGCTCCTTTTGCCATTTCCCATGGTATTTTGCTCCTGCTGATGAGAGTGAGGGATTGGTGTGGATAAGGCAGCACAAAATGTTCATCTCTCTGCCCCGCTCCCAGCATGCTGTATCAGTGGATGCGGGGGTGGGAAGGTGGGCACAGGTGAAGGACCAGACATAGGAGTGTTTCCCATCGCTTACCAGCTCTCCCAGCATGGTGTTGTGACACTGCCAGTGCCATTCACTCTTGTTGCTCTTCCTCCAGGAAGGAGCCACTTCCTTCACCCCAGGAGGATGGAGATCCTGCAGCTCCTGCGCCTGCTGCTCACCACTGCCATGCTGGGCCTCTCCCAGACAGTGAACCCCTTTGTGGCCCAGCAGACCCCGCCGGACCCTTGCTACGATGAGAGCGGTGCTCCTCGCCGCTGCATCCCTGAATTCGTCAACGCTGCCTTCGGGAAGGAGGTCCAAGCCTCCAGCACGTGCGGGAAGCCCCCGACACGGCACTGCGACGCCTCTGACCCACGCCGAGCCCACCCACCCACCTACCTGACCGACCTCAACACCGCCTCCAACATGACGTGCTGGCGCTCAGAGACCCTCCACCACTCCCCCCAGAACGTCACTCTCACCCTCTCGCTCGGCAAGAAGTTTGAGGTGGTCTATGTCAGCCTCCAGTTCTGCTCGCCCCGACCTGAGTCCACCGCCATCCTTAAGTCCATGGACTACGGCAAGACCTGGGTGCCGTACCAGTACTACTCCTCCCAGTGTCGTAAGATCTACGGCAAGCCCAGCAAAGCCACCGTCACCAAGCAGAACGAGCAGGAGGCTCTGTGCACTGACGGCCTCACCGACCTGTACCCGCTCACCGGCGGGCTCATCGCCTTCAGCACCCTCGACGGGCGACCCTCCGCCCAGGACTTCGACAGCAGCCCTGTGCTCCAGGACTGGGTGACGGCCACCGACATCCGTGTGGTCTTCAGCCGCCCGCACCTCCTCCGTGACCTGGGCAGCCGGGACGCCGGCGAGGAGGAGGGGGGCACGGGCTCCACGCCCTATTACTACGCCGTGGGGGAACTGCAGGTGGGTGGGCGCTGCAAGTGCAACGGGCACGCGGCGCGCTGCGTGAAGGACAAGGAGCAGAAGCTGGTGTGCGACTGCAAGCACAACACGGCCGGCCCCGAGTGTGACCGCTGCAAGCCCTTCCACTACGACCGGCCGTGGCAGCGCGCCAGCGCCCGCGAGGCCAACGAGTGCCTGGGTAAGGGATCATCTCATGTTTCTGTTTGGCTCAAGTGCTAAAACGGGTTATTGGGGGTGGGACTGATGAGTGCTGAGACAAAGCGGTTGTGCTTGTCCGGAGATGCTGGGGAGCATCCCCCTTGCTGGAGGATTGGGAATGGCTCAGCCTTTCCTCACCCTGTCTCTGCTGCAGGTGTTCCCTCAGAGGTACAGTGGTACAGTGGGTCTTCTCCATGGACACCCCCTTGTCGTGAGGGAGAAGCTTGTGTGCCCTTATGAGGTTGCGAGCTATGCTGGCGGTGGTTTATGCCTCCAGCAGGGTCTCCCATGCTGGTCAGGTCTCAACTGAAGGGTCAGACAAAGTGTTCTTGGGCAGGATGGGTTCGTCAGCCACCCAGCAGCCATCCTAGGAGAAGGACAACTCTGACTCCAAACCCGGGCAGATGGAGCTTGCTTAGCCCTGTCAGGCCATCCATCTAAGAGAAGGATACTCTAACCAAACTTATATCCTGAGGACCTCGCTGTCACCGTCCAAGCTTGCTGGGCCCTGGCAGATGAACCTCAGGAGTAAAGGGTGGGGCCAGATCTGTGCACACTGTGCCTCACCTAAAAAGTTCACTGCACAGGCTTGAGGGATCAGCCATCAGCGCTTGCAGCAAGAGTGGGTAAAACCCTCCCAGATCTTCGTTTGCGAAGTCTAGCCATGATGACAGTGGGTCAGCCGTGAGCCAAAACCAAAGGTTTGGTCTAAACCAAAACCTTCCCAAAAATCAGCAGTGTCTTTCAGCTGGTCAGCAAACCTCAGTGTAGGATGTCTGTCTGGAGTGTTTCCGTTAGGCAACAAAGCAGTTGTCCCTTGGCCCGAGGGGCAATTGAGGTGGTCCCCCTCAAGATGTGCCTGGGGACAGGGAGCAGGCAGAAAAACCTGGCAGAGGTTGAGGAAATACTGGAGATAGCCTAATTAGGCCCTTCATTCTTTGTGTTCACTCTGGTGTGGTGACTTTAGCTTGTCTGTCCTTGCAAAGGTTTTCCATGAATTAAAAATATTGTCATCAAAATGAAACATTTCCAAAGCATCCAATTGGTGTTGCTTGACTATCCCCCTTATGGATCTTTGTTGGATTTTGGTGGAGATTTTGCCTTTTTGTCCTGGTTTGGGATGGGGCTGGGGGATGCCAAAGTCCTGTGAAGGTCTGGGAGTGGGAGGGACAGTCTCTTGCTCCTCCTGAACTGGAGCCTGAGTCTCAGGGGGTGGCAGGAGGATGGAGACAAGGGAAAGTTGTACCATTAATTGGCCTCTGAAAGGCTCGGTGATTTACCAGAGGTCAGAAGGACTTGTTAGTATTTGTGATCGGTGTCTTGTTGAGATCCCAGCTGTCTGCTTCAATGTACACATGTTACAGCAGATTTCTTCTCAGAACAGCTAAAAAGGCAGTGGATTCAAACCAAGTGCTGGAGCTGATGGTTTAAACCATCTCACACCATGTGGGAACGTGTCAGCCCTTGTGTTTTCCCACTTTCCTCAGATAGATGAGAGCTCAGAAAAAGCCCTCCACTCTGCACCCTGCCCAGGGCTGCTGCAGGTCAGGCAGGGAAGCCTCCAGCAGGTGCCTGAGCCCTGAAACCCCTGGGACAGAAGGAGGACCTCAACCTGTTGGCTTCCTCCCCTGTGCCATCACACACCACATCCACCTCAGCACCACATCCTCCAGTAAAGCAGTGGGATAGCTCTGACGGTGGCTCTGCCAGCACATAAGGGGTTAAACCAGAGGAGTCTCATTTCTGGGGAGCATCTCCAGGTTTCCTGTGCATTTTGTCCATGGCGGTGTGAGAGTCCCACATCGCAGAGTGTTGCTCTGAGTATCCTGCCCCCAGCTGCAAATCCCATCACCCTTTTGGCAGATGGGGCTGAAAAGATAAACGAGGGAGGGGAGAGGAGGCGGGAGCCCCGCGCGGTCCCTTCAAGCCCTTCCCCCGACAGCCCCGCACACAAAGACCTTTCCCCAAGCTGCGTGTGAAAGTAGTTTTTTCCTGTTGATTCACTCCCCGCTTTCTCCCTTTCCCCTCTCGGGCTTTGTACCCTCTCTGAAGGGACGTGAAAGAGCTCCTCCATCACCCGCCTCCGAAGGGCTTAGCGGCTGAAAGCTGGATTAGCTCCCCAAGCCTTCCCCTCTGTGCCTTTCAACAATGACATCTCCCCAGCCAGCACGAACAGACGCAGCAATTAGCACCAATTAAAAGGAGAGGCTGCCCGGGAAGTTCCCTTTGCTCAGCCTGGAGGCTGTTTCGGACTCTGTCCTGCGGTCGGGCATCGGTGATGCTGGCTCGTGGTGGTGGATGTCAGGCGTGGCTGGGGAATGGGGAGGAGGAGGGTGGGTGGATGCAGGATCTTGGCAGCTCAGTGACAGCCGAGGGGGACGGGAGGAGGTTGCAGCACCCTGAAAATGGGTGAGAATGAAACCATGGAGCAGCTTTGGGTCATGTTGGGATGTGTCACCTCTTGCCTCTGTGCTCCCTAGCACCCTGCCTGGTGGTTTGCCTTCCTCCAGGAAGGAGGAGACTCTGCCTGCTGCAGCATGGGGACAAATCAATTCCTTACGGCATGGCACGGTGTTGGGACAGTCATACGTGCAGCTGGCGATGAGGACACACGTTTCTTATTTCACCAGAATTTCTACCTCTAGGAAATGCAGAGGTGAAACAGCCCTGTACCACCTGAGTCTGGCAAACAGGCGGGTTTGGGGGTGTTGCAGCAAGGACAGTGGCAGTGGGTTTGCCATGCTGCTGGCTTGGCAAGAGGACACGGTGCCCGCTGTGTGCTGCAGGGTGCATGACCTCGTGCCTGGTGGTTACAGAGAGCAGCCACTGGGTTACAGGCACGAGACCTCTCCTGATACCCCATAAGGGCTGCGTGTCCCGCGGGGAGCTTGCCTTGCTACTCTTTGGATGCTCTGAGTGCCCTCTGGTGTGTGCAGGGCAGGAAAGAGGAACATGTGTCCCCATCCGTGTGTCCCTCCAGCTTTTAGCCCCGGACAGGCTCAGTGAAGGATAATCCCAAGTCCCGGGCACCCCTATGTGATGCAGCAGCTTTATCCTTGCGGACTCACGCCTCCTCCTCCCCACGGGTCTTGGTCTGCACCCGTGAGCTGCTGGGGGCAGCCCAGGCACCCCCTCGGCAGCCCGTCCCCGAAACACCCGGTCTAGAGAAGGAGGGGAAGCGGATTAGCACGAGGCAGCCACTGGAAGTAATTGATGCACTCGCTGGTGATGCGGGAGCTCTTGTTCCCTTTGTGGCCGCCGCGGCGGGAGCGCTCCCCGGAGCACCGGCATAATGCACGGGGCTTGCTTTGATCCGGGGCCCGGGCGGGGAAGGGGCTACGCTCTCCTGGGAAGACCTCGCTGGTTAGTGCTCCCTCCACTTCGGGCTGGGGGATGTGGTGATCCTGCTGGGATGCCGGTGCCTGAAAACACCAATCCCTGGAACGGTGATGGGATTTGGAGGATCACATGTGATTCCCCTGTGTCCTCTGCTCCTTTTTATATGTGTTTGCCCCTTCCCTTGGGAGTTCCCCAAACAGGGTTCTCCATACCTGCTCTCCAGTAGATGTACTGGAAAACCAGCGGGTTCCCAGCAGCATTAGCCATGGTCCTTTGCCAGGGAGAGCAGGGCAAAGGTGATGGCTTTTAGGACGTGGGCAAACAGACAGCATGCCCCTGCCACCCTGCCTGAGTACCTGCGCCCCATGGGGTGCTGTATCCCAGTGGATCTGGGGTGCAGGGGAAGGCAGCCACCCTGCAGACAGGATTAACACTTATCTGACCGTCCTGAGTCCTGCTCCTCCTGGGATGGGGCTGGAGTAGCTGCGAGCTTGTCCCTCGCAGCCCCTCGGGCAGGGCTGTCGCCTTCTGCTTCTTGGCGTCAGCAGAGCGAGCCCCAGCCCGTGTCTCACAACACCTTCCCCAGGATGGGGGAGCAGCGTGGGTGGGAGGGAAGGGGCTGTTCTAGTCTCGGCTCCCATGCCCAGGGCGGAGGTGCAGCCTCATCCTGCCCCGTGTCCCAGCCGGGCTCTCCTCCAGCCAAAGCAGGGGCGTAGCTCAAATCCGCTGCGGGTTGGCAGCGACAGCCGGTCTAGGGTTTCGCTGATCCGGCTGCCTTTCCTAATTATTCCCAGGGAGGTTGTAGGGGCGGTGAGCCCCGCTCCTGCCCTGCGGGCTCCACCGCCTGCCACACGTGTGCCTCGGTGCATGGCACTGCCGGTCCTGTGCCAGGGTCTGTCCCGAGGCGCCTCGTGCCGGCATTCCAGGCTCCTCCATCCACAGTAGCCTGGCGGAAAGGTTTTGGGGTGGCCAGGGCCTGAGCAGGGGTTTAAACACCATCAAAAGGGAGACAGAAGGTTGCTCCATTGTAAGGTGTCAACATTTAATTAGTCTATTATTGCAAATTATTAGATCTTGTGATTGTTTAATTGATCATATGATTGTTTAATTGGGCATACTGTACAAGGGCGGAAGCGAGCTACCACGTAATTAGCCCCAAACTGTGCAATTAAATTCTTATTAATACCCCAAACAGCAGGGAACATTCAAGCCTTTAATTAGTGATTAACGGGAGACAGACAGAGCTTGCAACTGCCTCGACACTGAGGAACAGTGAGAGTATTTAGCCGGGTAAAGGGGGACCCGTCTGCCCCGATTAGCGCCGGATGGCTGCGCCACGGGGTGAGGGGACGGTCACGCGTGCTGCTGTGCCCCTGTCCCTGAGTGGGGACAGCCACCCAACCCAGCATGGCCAAGCCTAGCCTGGTCCCCATGTTGGCTGGCCAGAATTGTCCCAGAATCCCAGCTTGGCTCCTGCTGTTTGCCAACACTCAGCCCAGAGCTGCCTGAAGGAGAGGGAACGATGCTGGGTAGCAAGGGGAAGTTTCTCTACCAAAACCTGGCTCCTGGGAGAATCAGAGGGCCTCCAGCATGTTCCCAGGGAAAGCTGGCCCTGGGGCTGGCCAGGATGTGCTGGAGTCAGTGATGCCAGGAAAAGGCCCTGGCCAGTTACTCCCTCACCAATTAAACTGGAGGCAGAGGGGGACCTGCACCAAGGGCAGCCAATCATTTACCCAACTGTTCTCCTCTACTGCCCATCGCCTCCCCTCTGGGCTTCCAGCCCCTCTCCTTTCTCAGAGGATGCTGAGGGCATTCCCAGAGGGACACAAAGCTGGCTTTTGGCATGACCCAGCTTGCCTTTCAGTGCTGCAAGGGCACAACAAGACCCCTCCCAAAAATTGTTCCTTTGCCACAGTTTTGTGCAGCTGCCTCAGTTCATCAATAAAATCTACCTTGGCTTGTCCCTGTTCTGTATCTGGAAAGTGCAAGAGCATCCCAGATGTCAGGATACTTCACCGGGTCTCTTCTGGTCCCAGCAAAGCCTGGCCAAGTGTCAGCATCCCCAGCTCAACAGCATCCTAGTCTTCCTGAAACCTTGGACAGTATTTGCTGCTCTCCTTCCACTTACCACAACCCAGAATTTGCCTTAAAAATCTCTGTTTTCCACTGGCACCAGGGAAAAAAAGAAATAGCTCAAAAGGCACAAGCCCCCAAAGGCACCTACGGCTGCCCCGGGTGTTATTTTGATGCCTGCCATGTGATTTCTCACTAATCTCATAACACGGGGGAGCTCCAGGGGCAGCGGAGGTTTGAGCTCGTGGTGCTGGCACCAACCTTTCGCTCAACTCAAGCCTCCAAAAAAAAGCTCTTTTTTACAGCTGGGGTTTGCTCCCACCCCCGTCCTTCGGCATCTCCGTGTCCGGCACGCCAAGGTGGGCGAGGGAGCGTTTGATCTGTGCGGGGTGAAGCTCCCACCGGCACTGCTGGCCATGGGGAGGCAACTTCACACGGCCGCCAAGCCAGGCCCGGGCAGTTAAATCTGGGCTGACACGTTAATGAATTTCACAGTACGCCTGGAAAAACTCTCACCCAACCTCAATTTAGCGGCACGGGGAGGGGGCAGGGCTGGGGGAAGCAGGGCGCTGTGTTTTGCCAAAGGAAATCTTGTTCCCATTATCTTTTTGCGAGAGCGTTAAGCGGGAACGGGCAGTGCTTTGCCTTTTTATCTCGCACACGTGGAATCGGCCAGGGGGGCCCTGTGCTTCCTGGGGCTAATTTGTGTGTGCGCATGTAACGGTGTGCAGATGTTTCTGTGCACATCTGCACGGTGTGCACGTCTGGGGGGTGTTTTGGTGCATGGTTGTGTGCAGGCATGTTCATGTGTACGTGCTTGTGCGTACACACACATGTATGTGAGCACACGTAGGTTGCTATGTGGGGTTCTTTGTGTGTGTGCTCATGCACACAGGGCAGAGCTTTAAATATAAGGAACTAGGGGGGCTCAGTGGCTGAGGGTGGTGCCCCGTGAGGTGGCAGGGGAGATGCTGTCACATGCCCTGCCATGAGGTGGGTGGTCCTGCCATGAGGCCGGGTGGCCTCTGTCACCAGAGCCAGCTGCCAGGGAAGGGGCAGGGGGAACGGCGAGGCTGCAGGTGCCCAGCTGGCACTGCCAAACCCCCCCAGATGCACCCCTTCATCCCACAGTTGCCTGCCCTGTCCCTACACCTGACCTTTCTCCTCCACCCTGACCTCCCAGCACTGGCCCCGTGGGGAGGTGGATGCTGCACATCTGGACTGCACTCTGGGACATGCTGTTCTGTGCCCACCCTGCTCCTCAGCACATCCTCCAGCCACCTTGCGGGGGCACCAGGGCAGCTCCAGCCCACCCAGAGGGTCCTGGCTTTCACCTCACCCTGTCCCCTTCCCTCGCAGCCTGCAACTGCAACCTGCACGCCCGGCGCTGCCGCTTCAACATGGAGCTGTACAAGCTGTCGGGGCGCAAGAGCGGCGGCGTCTGCCTCAACTGCCGGCACAACACGGCGGGGCGGCACTGCCACTACTGCAAGGAGGGCTTCTACCGAGACCTCAGCAAGGCCATCACCGACCGCAAGGCCTGCAAAGGTGAGCTGAGGGGTCTCCTCGTGGGTGGCGTGGGTGAGAGAATCTCTCTCGGCTTCCTTGCTCTCCCTGCCCATCCTCGCGTTGTGTCTCTGCTCGTAGCCCAGCCACTCACCCTGTGACAGCTGCAGGTCACGTCCAGCCTCCGCCTCTGCCACCCCAAGGGCACCAGACAGGGGTGTTGCTTTGATCCCAGCATCTCCTCGAGGGACGGGGAGAATAACGGGATAACCATCTATCCTGGGAGGGTCCTGGTGTGGTGGCAGCTTCCGTCTCCGTGTTTGGTGCTTGGAGAGTTGCTGGGCAGGTGCTGAAGCAGACATGTGACTAAATGTGCTGGAAACCTGTATCTGATATGGATGTTGTCTGGGACATAGACATGCTTGGAGGGTGGGTTCCCTGCTCTGGAGGGCTGGGCATGTTGGTGGAGGTTCCATCTCCTTGTTGGGCTGTGGGGCAGGACCCCATAGGGTGCGTTTCAGCTACGGGGTGAATCTTGGGACCTGTTTGGCAGCAATGATGAACACCACGGCTCCTGGTATCAGTCCTTCATCTGGCCAAGAGCCATGGTGGCTCCAAGCCATCAAGCTGCAGCTTGACCTCACAAGGTCCCCAGCCTGTGCCAAACATCGTGGGACCTGCATCTCTCCTCACCTTCCTCTAACTCCTGGCCAAGCCTGCCTGGTTCCTCTTCCCTCTCCCTTCTCAGCCCATCTGTGGAGCCTTTTTCAGAACAGTAGTTTCACCAAAGAGTTTGAGGTAAGGAGACACCTTGCCTGTCCCCAAGGACTGGTGGGATGCAGACTGGAACATCAAAGTTAGTGGGAAGTCAGCCAGGGCTCCTTAGAGGCTGGGATTTCATTCCTGATCCCTGTTGTTCCATCTAATTTTGTGAGTCTCTCCTGGAAGGGAGAAGTGTCCCCCTCCAATCCTTCTCCAGTGCATTTTGCAGCTGTGTGGCACCTTTACTGCTGCAAGAACATAATGTGTTTATGTAGGGCCTACAGGAACTACTAGAACTGGTTTTGCACTGTTAGCATTGTGGCCATAGACCTGAATGGAAGGATTTGAGTTTTGGGGTTCCCTTGGCAGATGCATTAGTGCTGTTGGAGGTCTGTCTCCTTTGCTTTGGGATGGAATAGGTGAAGTCCCTCTGTCTCTCATGCTATGAAAGCCTCCCCAGCCTCTCCACATCCTTGCTCATCCCAGGAACGCTTGAAAGGATGGAGTGAACAGAAAAACTTCCCACCCTTGCAGTGTTGGGGTGGGAGCAGGGCTGAGCAGGGACTGGCAGGAGGGGCCCTGCCTGCAGCCAGATCATTAGCAAACCCCAAGCTAAGAATTTTCAACCACCTGAGAGCTGATCTGACAGGTCCCATCTCACAGCCCGTTGCATCTCACAGTACCCACCTGAGCCCTCTGAGCACCCACAGAACCCTCTGAGCACCCACAGAACTCCTTGAGCACCCACCTGGGCACCCACAGAACCCCCTTAGCCCCCCTGAGCACCCACAGAAACCCCTGAGCCATCCAGAGCACCCCCTGAGCACCCACAGAACCCTCTGAGCACCCACAGAAACCCCTGAGCACCCCTCCTGAGTCACCCTGAGTACCCACCTGAACCCCCTGAGCTCCCTGAGCACCCACCTGGGCACCCACAGAACC